>JAYJMH010012336.1:0-23824 GCA_036873815.1 Phacellophora camtschatica | reverse complement strand
GAGAAATTCAAAACAGTTCCAGTTAATCGAGAAATTCAAAACAGTTCCAGTTAATCGAGAAATTCAAAACAGTTCCAGTTAATCGAGAAATTCAAAACAGTTCCAATTAAATCGAGTAATAAAGTAATAAAGGAATTTGAGTAAATAAAGGTTGGAATTTAATGTAAACTTTTTTGCAATCGTTTTCAATACGTTCAAACTATGGCTGCAATATTTGTAATGCTGAAACTACAAATGCTGAGGCCACGATGTCCTCAGGCAAATAATGTTGCAGCCACGATGCTCTCAGAAAATAATTTCAACTGTGAAGAGCATGAGGGGAAATTCGTAAAATTAAATTCAACTGACGATGTCGTTAGACACTTCGAATTCCTTTTATCACTTGTGAAAAGTACAGCTGCTGCTTAAAATGCACGTGTAAAACAATACAAGAAATGTTGTATGGTAATCTTATCTGGGCCTATCTAGCTTGTTCATAGCTTTAACTGATTCCCAAAAACCGATTTTAAAATCTAAACAAATTATTATATGTAAAACGCAAAGTAAATAAGTTTTTTGGAATAAAAACAGCCAACAAAAACAATAAACTTACTCTCCAAAAAGGTTTGGCAACATCTGTGAATGATAGGGTTGAATCTTCAGGAAGCGTTGGGAATGCAAGAAATACAACGTCAAAGTTTGCAATGCCAAGTTCATTCAGTGCTGAAGGAAAAAAGATCAGTTAACAGATATATTTTAAAGAAAATTTGATGATAAATTGGCAAATTATAATTTCTTGCTCAATAACAAAATCAAACTCGCACGAAACAGCTCAGCACCAAAACGGTTTTTAATTTGTTAATTCTGATGATGTCTATTGACTGCAAAAATTCCCTCCCAAGTACCCCAAACATGAAAAAATGTTTGTCTCGTCATCCACTCAAGATTACTCGCACTGATCTGACTCCTCTAAAATCTAGAAATCTGACTTTCCGTCAAAACTTAGCCACATCTATACATACTGCTGTTGAGCCAGTGTCCATCTATGGTTCCATAACCTGAATTCCCACATCGAATCTCCAAAATCCAAAGTTTCAAAAATCACCAAAATTTGATTTCGTTATGAATTTCAAAATTTGTTTTATGCTAATATGAGAAGAACCAAGTTAATTTTAGAAGTTGCCGTCATTTTGGTAGCGTTAACGAATGATGACGTAATTTCGATTTGAAAAGACTAATTTTGAGCTGTATTTTTCAATTCATTTGAAACTTAAATTTAAAAGATATCTTTTAAAGTGCTTAATGATAATGATTAATAACGATATTTTTGCATCATATTTATAACATTTCTAACAATATGAAGCGACGGAAACTTAAAATAACGTGATTTATTTCTCATAACAATTTATACCATACATCAAAACCAGGTCGCTTTAAAACCGGTAAAATTATTAATGTGCTAAGTTTTTAATGTGCTGGTAAAATATTTGAAATTTCTACAATCAACTTAGCCGTTTTTGTACATGGCAACGTAAAAAATAACTTGATTGGTAAGACATTTGAATTCTGGTGATTTTTCAAACGTTAGAACTTTCTTTGGGTCACCTTGTATATGTTATCTGTTTCAAGTTAATAGCTAGACTCTTATTTGCATAGTCTAGAAACGACATGGAATTGTTTTGAGAAGCTAATTAATAACTCAATAACATTATTTACTATTTAATATAACACAAGCAATAGAAAGTGCTGACTCACATTCAAGAATGGCCTCTTTGACTTGAAGATGGTCAATTTCATGCGCAAATATTTTTGCTGAAAAAGCAACAATATAAATCTTGTTTATAACCTCACAGGTGTCCCAATTTGAATTAAACAATGTCAAAATCAAAATAAGGTGCCATCCTTTGTGTCAAAATCACAGTTAATATGCATTTGGTAATAATAAAATTACTTGTGATAAATGTTGGTTAACAATGGTTATTGTCACTGGGAACAGAGACAAATTTTGAAACAATAGTGAAATTGACACAGTCGTTTCAAAGTGATTATCCCTCAAGAGAAAAAAACCAAGCTCTCTCAACTGGAAAACAAAAACAAACAATCTTGTGGAGGAGATGTTTTCATTTTCCAGCTGAGAGAGTTTCAGGTTTTTTCTCAAGGGATAATCGCTTTGAAACCAGTGTGTCAATTTAACTATTGTTACAAAATTTGTCTCTGTTGTCACTGGATCTATAATATCTATTTAGGTTATGGTATCAACTTAAATAAAAAGATACAACCCCAGAAAAAGTGTCAAGATAGCATGTTCATTTTATGTCATTTTTATGTCAGCTCTGTGAGTTCGTACAATGACAATCTCATGCTTTAAACAAACTGTTTTTCTCAAAAAATAAACACTGATTAACCTAGTAGGTAAAACAGAGGATGCACAAAAATATCCTGAACGCACAATCAACAAAAATTTCAATACAAAATCATGATTGACAAAAGACTTTCAAACAACATGTTGAGTCAAGCTATGCTCCACTTTCATCTAGAGTTTTAAATTTAACTGACCTGTGACTTTCATGAGAGGTCTCTCAGCTTCAGTAACCACTTCAATGTTTGCAATGTTCTTGCAAATTATCATTTGCTTTCCCTATAAAAAATTGACAACAACAGCATAACCAAAAGCTGGCTTGATTCGACATTGGTTCAAAGGCAGCTGTGGCCAGAAGCATCCACAAAAATGGGTAACTTAATACAAATCAACAGTCCCCAATCATCTAATGTAAGGCTCCCAAGTATATCTGCTCTTTGAAAGACCTACTGTAAATTGTTTAATTGGTGTTGTAGCAATATTGCTAAATGTAGTAATGCAACCAAATTTTTGATTTTATCGAAGTGACAAGTAGAGGAAATTTGCCCTGTGAGGTGGTGGAGAATTTGCTTAATCATAAAAAGACCTAATCTACCGGGTGTCTCAAAAAAACCTTACACAGGTTTTGCAAATATTATGCAAAAAAGTGAATAGAAAACTTTTCGTAAATACATCTATTAAACAGCCTAATAACATATGAGTAATTTGGGACCTGGATTATTAAAAACGCAAATGTAACAGCTGTGATATTGTCATCTATATTTTAAAGTTTTTTCCAGTGAAAACAACGTATTTTGCTATTGCTGTGTTTCAGGCTCCTAGATGAAAAGTGTCATCGATTTCAAGTCTGTCAGGTTTCTTCCTTCCAAATCTAGTAAACAAGACTAGAGAACAAGGAAAGTTAAACAAGGGTAACATCTTTTTAGAATTTCCCTAAAAACCAACAAAACAAACTTTAAAAAGAAAAAGTGTATATTTGATTCCTTTATTCTTTTATGCCTTATTGAATGAACCAGAACAATTCTTGCTCAAAATTGTAGTTCTATAGAAAAAGAAGAATTCCAGAAAATTTGCTTTGTTTACCTTAAGAGAAATGTTGTCCCTTGTTGAATTGTAGATTTGAAAGGAGCGAAAATGACCAACTCGAAACTCATGGCATTTTTATTGTAAGGCCTAAAATGCCTCAATTGCAAAACTTGTTGTTTTTGCAAAATTTTTATATCCATGTTTTTGCATAATATTTGCAAAACCCGTGTAAGGGTTTTTTGGGACACCCAGTATATAAAGAGTCTGAAGAGCTTGCAAAGAAATTTATTTCCTTTGCTTATATCATTTTCGAAAAATAAATGATTGTCTTGATTGTACAAAAGGGCTGTCCTATATACTGTATATATATGTGGAACAAAATTGCGTTCACAAAGAATATAAAAAATACATATTAATCATTTTCAAACTTAGTTGAATCCTTTGTTAGAAATCTATTTGAATTTTTTTTGCCTATTTATGGTTAACACTTAGTATCACATAGATTTTTTGTTTTTAATATTATGTTGGTCTTTTTTGATGAAATTCATGAAAACTATTAAATATTGTATATATGTGTCTGGTTACCCATGCTTTGTGCATTGTTTCTGGACAAAAGTTGTGTCCGAGATACAAGCAGATGATTATCTTTCATATGAAATAAAGTTTATAAACATTTTGCCATTATGAGTTGAGTTATGAAATCCTAAAGTTAAGCTAAAAACAATAAATTTTACAGGCAGTACTATGAAAAACAACAACATGACATTTCGCAAAACTTCAAAATATCATTAGAACAGAACAAATGGTCCAATTTTCAACATTTTTGCTTTTCGTTAACCCCTGGCATTCCCTTTTTAAAGAAATTGTAAAATTTTACCAGTTTATGAAAGTTCATTTTTCCTATTTATTCCATCCTTTGGATCACTGTGCCGGGGGCAACTGAGGGGTACTTTTTGGAGAGGAGCAAATAACTGTCATCATTTCTACAATAACATAGACAATTATAATACAAGGATGTTGGGAAAAAGCAAAATTCATCGCAGTATAACCCCATCTTACGCATTGTCTGGTTTCACATCAGGTTAGGGTAAAGGTTACCATCATTACACACACTCGTTGGTTTAATTTCAGGATCAATTATTAAATTTAAATTAAATCCAACAAAGTAATCAAAATTGTTTCTAAATGTGCTTACCTTGTATGAATCTTTTTTGCAACATTTCTGTGTATCTGCGAGATTTAATGCTTTCACCAAACTATCTTGGAGCTATGGAAAGTTAATGAAGAAAACTTAGTACTTGTTTAAAGGAAACTTCGAACAAAAGAATTAACATTTAACTTCAGTCAATTACTACTCTAAAATCACCTAAAATCTGCCTCCTCAAACTAAGAAACGTTTAGTATTCTGAACTGCATTCCAAGGAGAGATTTTACCCCCAAAGAAATCTTTGGTGGGAATGAAATGCAACCCGGAGCAATAAATGAAACATAATGCAACCAATAAAATACTTTTTTGATTGGCAAGGATCTTTCGGCAGGTAAAAATCATAAAAGGCAGGCAGGCATGTGCTGGCCATTAAGGGTAGGTTTTTGGGACAAAATTTCTTCAAACTTCACATTCTTTTAAAATGGGTTTATTATTATCAAATCTCATTCATGCAAACAGCATAAAAACAGGGTATATTTTGGGGGCTTAATTTGGGCATGGCAGCATGCATAATCCCTGTACATTTGGGGCCATGCCCCCTGGAGAAATTACAAACACCCAAATTTATGTTGTTTTGAACAAAACATGCTGTCCAATATACCAGGGATGGCTATTCAAGCCAAAACATTGAGCAGTATAAAATAGTGGAAAAGCAATAGATTATTAAGGATGAGTGCAGTTTAGCAGGTGGCCAACACCTGAAAAATATCTTGAGAGAAAATATCAGTGAAAAAAATGTTGGTCAAGTGGTAAAAATATTTGTCTATGATACTTACTTTTCAAAACGGTGCAGGAAAGCATTAGTTTGACCATCAGTGACAAAATTATTGGTTTTATAGGTTATATAAGCTATCTAGTGCAGGTCCTAGCAGATTGAAACAAAATCTCTTTCTGAAATCTTTGCAACTGTTGGAAGACTTTTGACAAAAATTTTGTTGGTTTTGTGGATGCTTAACCCAGTCAAGGGCTGCCGCCCCCAAATCCCCGCTTTCTTCTTCCTCCTTTTCTTTAAATTCAATACATTTTCTTTCAGACAGCAAACATTTTCTTAACTTTGTTTTTGTCGTTGTGTGACTTTTTTTTTAAAGAAAGCAAGACAGTTATCTTTTAGTCTAGTAAATAATTCTTTCATAAAACATGCCTTAGTTTGATTCCCTTTGTTTTTTTGGCTAATTGTTTTGACATTTTACATTAGCTTGTAAATTTCATTATTATTCAGTCATGATTATATTCATGATTTATTGTTACAAAATATGCCCTTGTTGACGACGCCACGAAACCAGCAGAGAAAAAGATCAGCCAATCTTTCTCCGCGTGGGAGACACTTCTTTGGAAAAATTGCAATTCCACATCATGCAAATTTTTAATCAAATAACATATATCTTGTGCTAAAAATAACCTCATAGTCAAATTGTTGTACTTCAGAAGAGGCCCAAAAGTGAAAACGGGCGGCCTATTATTTATAAAAAAGTGTGGTCTCATACCTCCGTTGCAGTATTCTGCGTTGATTTTCGCTTCAAACTACTCCAATGTGAAATATTTCCAGTATGCACATCAAATCTTTGGATGCTTTCACCCGGAAGATCTTCTTTGCAATTACCGTTCGAGCTGACTGTCGCATTTGTCCTGGGGATCACAGTTTCCATTGGAGTAAGGACCTCCATCTTGAATCCTGGTCAGACAGAAATGCTGCAGAACGTAAACAATGCAGTCGTTAAAATTGAGCATTACATAACTTTGAGAATGAAATGGACCAATCATAACAAAGCTATAGAAAATTAACCTGTAATAATTCTAGGTTATTGGCCTGATTAGCCAATGAGATTTGATCTAATTAAAAATTAAAGTTAGAAAATTGGGTAATAAGACACCGTTTTGTTGGTAACAACTCTTTTCTTTTGTGCAAATAAATTCAAATCTATTTCTGTGCTGAAAATTTCCTGTGTGGAAAAGGTCGGAAACAGAAAAACAAAAATGCAAAATGCAAATGTTTTTTTGCGAAATTCTATGCAACTATATCGTAACCATAAAGTAGTCGAAACTGGAGACCTAAAATTTTAAAGGGAGTTTACTCTTTTCAGAACCTCCTCGTCTCAAAACCTCGACGCATGCACCGGTATTTATAGTAGTTTCCTAACCATTCTAACACAGGTGCCACAGTTTTCTAATTAAAAACGCGATTGACAAAATCGAGCTGCAGTTTCTTGAAAACCTTCTCCCGAATGTCAATAAAGAGACGTTATGTAGGCAAGAAAATTGCATCGTAATTTGCACCATACTATCATATTTTTGGGTTGCGCTCGTGACATTTAAATCTCATCGCAACCCTGACTTGACATCTAATGTTAGACAGAATCTAGTATAGTATCCATTAGACCATTAGTTTTTATTCAGTCGTAGGGTAGTTGTGTGTAGATTAAAGCTGCTTGTCTTTATATATTGACCATGGGGTAGTTATTGTCTTTTGCTCCCCATGGTAACGTCCCTGTAGTGTTGTAAAGTAAGCAGGAAAGCATAGTAGAATGTAAGAGATATTGTAAAACCTTTATATTAGATGGTACTGCCCCCTGGGAAGTACATTAAATGTAAAAAGAACTTTTAGAAGGGTTAAGTGAACAATATTTGAAGGCTCAAGCTCAAAAATCGATTGTCACATGAGGAAAAAAACCAGTGTAACAATCCGGTTGTAACCGGTTTCACCGCTTGTTTGTGTCGTGATTGCATTTTGTTTTTTCAACAAGGATTATTTATTCATCAATCAAATCAATAAGACGTACATAAACTGCAAAATAGCTTCATTTATTATTAAGCAACTGATTCATTTTGGTTAATATTAATAAATATTGCTGAAATATTCATCAGAATTCTTCACAATCGTTATAAAATTAAGCGCTTGCATTTATGCGGTAAAAGCCAAAATCTATTATTGAGCAAGCTTTGATTAATACATGAGATGTAGTGACGTGGTGTCATGTACATTAAAATTGAATAAGCTTCTTCTGAACTCTTTTGTAGATATTTATGTGGTTTGATATTTTTTCAGCTTATTTTAAAATATGGTTCTTTTCAGTAAGAGAACTGATTTACTTTATAACATTGCAACAAAATCAAAAATTCAATCAAACTGTTTTGTTTATCTCTAGAGAGTTTTCAGTGTTTATTTAGCTTTGGAGGGGCGAAACTATACTATTTTTGTTGGGGGGGGGGTGAACACATGTCTGCCCTGCGAAATGTAGTGGTGCCCTGCGAAAAAAAATTTTTTATATTGCAACTGTGCTGTATAACTATACTACAGAAAAGCAAATACTACGAAACTAAATAGCGGACGAAAATATCTATTTTATGGGCAACCTGGCGCGACTTAACTTTCGACCATTTGTTAATAACTTCCTTAACATTTATAGTATCCGTGAGGTCCTTCTCACAGGCCAGAACTATCAAGTCATTCAGACGCTCATCTTTCAAAGTTGATCGTAGACAACTTTTTAACAATCTTGAGCTTGCTGAATGTTCGTTCATCTTTTGCCAGACAAGCTCTTATATTTTCTGAATATTCCGTAATTAAGGAATCGAAAACTTAGCACATCTCCTTTCTGTAAAATTCCTGAAAGGACAACACAGCTGTAGCTTCCGGATAGTCATCAATTCTTCTGGGTTGTCGCCTAGTTCTATGATGACGCTGATAATCTAAGATCGAATCAATGCCTTGTTTTTCAGCAAACGAAATCATAGCATCCAGTTGAGCATTCATTGCAAGTTTGTCATTACGTATTTCTTGTAAATTGTCAACAGTAACATCAGTTAGGTTTAGGGCATCGAGGATATTGAGCTCTTCCTTCTGCAGCTGCTTTGTTAGGATCTTTGTTTTGGCCATGATGATCCTCTTAAACATGAGACCAAAAACAAAATCAAAACTGAGCAGCTTCTTTTAGATCCTAGATTCTTTCACTTTCACCTTCATATCAACCTCCTCTACGTTGATTATTTCATCGATAGCTCTAGGGATACATTCGTAGCTTCTCTAGACTGAGTCAATGGACTCTGCACAATAAACCCACCTTGTTTTTGATAGGTTTCGGAGCTTCAGAGCATTCTCCACCTCTTTTGTAGCATTGCCAAAAATTTTGTGTCTCTTGCAGCTTCCACTAGAAAATACGTACAGGTCTTCCAGTCCTATATTCAAGGATGTTACTATGGGGCTCTGCTTGTAGCAATGCTCGTTGAAGGTCTTGGATCTATGTCCCTGACAGGGTATATAAGGTACAGGGTATTTTTCTCTAGGATGTTCTGCAAGCACTGCTGTGCACCCTTGATTCTTCCCGACATTGATGCGGCAAAATCGTATGCCTGGAAGTATGAGTATTTCAACAAAGCTTTTAAGTGTAATATATATAAAGTCAGATGACAAACAATAAAGAAAATTAAATGAGCTACTTTCATAAAATGCCCTTCGAAATCTCAAATTGCCCTGCAAAGTCCGGTAGTTTCATGATTGGGTGGGTGTCACAGCTCCAAAACAATAAAATCAATTCAATGACAATTTAACCTTTGTTTTATCCGGAACAAAGGCAGTTTTTAGCAACATGAGACAGAGGGGCATCGCCCTGAGCAAATCTCTTACTTGTTTGCAATAATTTTTTGAATTTATGGGAGAATTCGTGCTTTATGAGTTTATGTGTTTCAAAAGAGTCAGGAGAATGAACTGATGGTAGACAAGGTGATCCATTCGGGGTGATGATCCATTCAGGGCGACACCACTCCACGTTAAAGAGAAAAAAGTGTTTGTGGCAACATAGCCAATAGAAAAATGGTGGCAATGAGCAAAAATTAACACCCTGAATGGAACGCCGCCCTGAAGTAAAACACCTTCCCATTTTCTATAATCTTATTGAATTTGTGAGAGCTGTATCTTCTAACTGCAGGCCAGACCCACTGCTTATAAGATTAATTGTTTCCAAAACGTCTAGAGAAAGAAATGATAGTAAAAAAGGGTGACGTTCCATTTAGGGCGATGCTGCTTTATAGGAATTTATATAAAATAAAAGACTCAAAAAGCAATTAAATTTGTAATTTCAAAGTCTGAAGCTCAACAATTAAATTAAGAATTTCAATTTTTCTACTTGACTGCGATTTCTTGGCATTACCATATTCAATAAATTTATTTCTCGATATTCTAATATGCTTTTACCCATTAAATATTGGAGCAATAGCTATCACAATAACAAGGGCAGATATTGTAACAATAGTGAAATTGACACACCAATTTCAAATCGATTAGCCATCGAAGACAAACAAAGCCATGGTTTGATTTTCTGCTTGAGAGAATTCATTTTGTCTTCAATGGATAATCGCTTCGAAATTGGCGTGTCAATCCATTATTACCAAATCTGCCCTTGTTTATCACTATCGTAAAGTAAAAACGCAAAAGCCTTTCAGCGTAGCAAAGCAAATCACCATAAACATCACCGCAAGGTTTTGATATCTCTGTTTTTGCGTACATAACTCATGGCAATAAGCAGAGGCAAATTTTTTAACAATAGTGCAATTGACACACTGGTCTCAAAGCTATTATCCCTCAAGAGCAATGCAAAACTCTCTCAACTGAAAAACGAAAACATCTTCTCTGCAATATTGTTTGTTTTCGTTTTCCAGTTGAGAGCGTTTCGCTTTGTTCTCGAGGGATAATCGCTTTGAAACCAGTGTGTCAATTTCACTATTGTTACAAAAATCACCTCTGCTTATGGCAATAGCAAGGGATAATTTTGCAAAACAAAAGATTGTAGACTTGTTGCATTGCCGTGTTCAAAGCTGAATCTTTCTTTTGTTTTACAAAATTCTTTCTTGCTCATGGCAATACAGGTACAGTTAAACCTCGATAACTCGAACACCGTTTAACTCGAACTCCTCGATAACTCGAACAATTTTTCATTTCTCTTGAGAGTTTGAGTTATCGAGGTTCAACTGTAAAATAACATTTTCTGAAATACACAGGCTGTAAATAAAGACTGATTTGTTTATGTTTTGTTAGACTATTATCAAAGTCATAAAATCATCAATCCTATTATTGAATATAAACATTAATTTTTTAATTAAAACACAATGAACGCTATAATAATTCATAATCCTCACAATCAGTAGTCCGTTTACGAGTTTTTTTCTTTTTCCCATCCTTACTTTTAGTCTTTTTCTTTTTATGTTCTCCATCCCCTTCTGTTTTATCTTTTTCCCTTGACGACGTCTTTTTCTTCTTCTTTTCTCCTTCGTCCTATAAGATAAAGTAATTTATGCGATAGTTGCTACAGAATGATTACGAGAAGACAAGGAAATTTTTAAATTTTTTAATGAATATTTGAGTCAATGAAAAATTCAAGACTGCAGCCAGAAAACATAAAAAGTTCTCCAACATTAAACATTTTCAAAAACCGAATAAAAAACCTACGATCATTTAATTGCACTGGTGACTTGTGTAAAACATAAATCCAAAATGTTGGCTACGTATGATACAGTCAATTATCATTATTATATCTTTTAAATTCGTCATATTCAATCTACGTCATTTTATATTTATATATTTTATATTCTAGTTGATATAAACTAGCTGCATAGTATCATTTTAATATTAGATTAGCTATATTATAAAAACCAACTATGAAGAAAGAAAAAAATGCAATAAAACAAAAAATGAACACGAACAAGGGCAAACACGATTAAATTAAAATTAAACATGCCCGAGTTAAAAGCAAACCATAAAGAAACACACCAAAACAGAAGATGCAGAATATATATATGCAGAAGATATGGAGAACATTATGAAGAAAGTACAGAACACTATGTAGGACTTGTAGGAATTTCATAAGTTGAAAGGAAATATGCCAAAAATAAGTAGCATGATGAAAAATAACCCCAAACAATTTTTAACATTTGAAAAGTTAATTCAGTAATTTCTTTGCTGACAATTTGTGTTATTTTCATATTCGCTAAACTCAACCAAAAATAACTTAATTTACTTATTAAATACAATTCTCTTAAAAAAGGGTGGAGAAGGGTGGGTACTCTTACACTAAGTTCACTATCGAACGTGTGATAATCTTGGACGACTTTCAATCTTATCTACCTGTTACTTATTCTCTTGAGGGGCGCTATGCTCTTCTCAGCACGCTTATTCCTCGCTTTTTATCTGGGACATTAAGCAAATTCAAATAGAATAATGCACCATTCCAAAAACTAGGAGTAGTGCACCATTTTTTTCTTCTGTAAATCAAATAGAACAGTGCACCCTGTCACTACTGCACCGAGATCGTTAGTTAAGAGTAACTGCTCCCAAATGGAGATATGCTTTTATTAAATAGAGAATTAAATGATGGTAAAAATTAAGGCGTTTCACTTCAGGGCGACGTTCCATTCAGGGCGATGCTACTCTAGTAACATCACAAGGCCACGTGAAAAACGAGAAATGATTTGAAATACCGATATTTCACCAAGGAATACAAAAGGATTCTTCAGAGTATCTTGTTTCTAACCTGAGCTCGTCTGATGTAAAGAAAAACATTTCCTTCACAATACACTAGTTTTTTACACCTTTTCAACTAAGCGACCTCGTATTGAAAATTTTCAAAATGTCTTTAAATTTCTTAAAATGACATTTTTGACCGCAGATTTGGATGTAACTGTTAAACATTAATCTAGATACAAATTTTAATAATCATAGAGTTCATATTGTTAATTTTGTGACAATATATAGTTTGAAAAATTATAAAGGGATTGACCGCAAAAATCGTTAGGGGTGAAACTTTACACCCTTGGACATTATTCACGGTCAAATCCCTTACAGAATTTCAAACTTTTTGTTTTCATATAATTAACATTATAAACACTAGGAGAGTGAAAGTTTGCACACAAACTAACTTTTGGTGCTAAATCCAAATTCAGGGTCAAAAATTTCATATGAAGGAAAATTTTAAAAATTCCAAAACGAGGCTGTTAATTGAAAAGGTGTATTGCTTTGATCTCAAATTTTCAGTGAGAATTTTCAAAATTTTCAGTGAGAATGAAATTTATTGTGATTCGGATGGATGTTACTTTAAGAATCACAACACTAACAAGCAGATTGTTTTACTTTCTCTTTCTTTGACTTTGTTGATGATGATTGATGGGGCCAAATATTTTTACAAACATGCTGTCTCACTAGCTGGTATCATAGTTTAGAAAAATATCACTAACCTTTTTTGGGCCTATCCACAGCCTTGTCCTTAACCTTATTTAGCATACCTTTAACTCTATCCTTACCTACATTATCCAAACTAAAAAGCAAACATCTGATTGGAACATGCGATTTGTCACCTTATAGAATACATTTCACACTTTGAGCCAGTGCACTCAAAACAGAAGGTGAAATCTACAGTAAAAACCGGCATATAAGAAACCAGGTTTTTCATCCAGGGTATTGTCTCGTAAACAATAGGCTATTGTTTTACCTATTGTTCTCTTTAAGAAATCAGGCCTGGAGGTTCTTAAAAGTGTGTTTCTTATATGCGGGTTTTTACTGTATTTTATCTGAATTTACACTCTGAGCTGTAAATTGCAAAGAAACCAAGCTTGGAGCTAGATTAAAATTTTCTTTCAAAAGTTTGTTTTTTCATTCTAATGGCTGAAAGTAAAATGTCAAGTTACACAGGTAGGTAGTTGTGGGAAAAACTTATTAAAATGTGTTTCATATAAAAAAACGTCTGTGCCCAAAAAGTTTACAGTGAAAAAAGCTTACAAAAAGTTTAATTTGAATTTTTCAACATGCTCTTGCTTTTTTAGCCTTTCAGCCAATTAAAAAAATACTTTCTACTCCAAAGCTTAATGCTGGAATTAATGTGATGCACTTTGAACTCATTAATATGCCCATTTCCTTTCACTATTCACCATAAACAGTTTATGCCATTTGAAACAACAGAGCGTGCATGGTGAATAACAGTTGTGCAGCTTTTTCTAAGCATCGGAATGGAATTAATTAATGTGTACTTTGAACCCATCATTGAAATTATTTAAATTAAAGATGTTTTAGACCAGACCACAAGCCATTGGAAGTTCAATTCGGTTCAATTCAACAATTTTAGCACCTTGTGTAAATAAAGAAAAATATCACCAACTTTTTCCTATCCATGTTTGTAAACAATTTATGCCATTTTAAGGTGTTCCGAACACAAGCCATGCCATGCCCTGGAGCGTTACGGCCTAGAGGAGGCAATGCCTCTAAAAATTTCCAAATTGTCGGAGAATTGGAAAATTTGGTGTTTGTCGTAAAGTTTATATCGAAAAACCGGTGATTTTTCGCTTGAAAACAGTCAGTCCAAAATTTCGACCTGCTGTGGATATAGTCCCATCCCATGAAGCTCCTGACTACACCCTGTTTGAAGTTAAATTCAAAAACCATTTTTGCACGTGTAATTAAGAAAAAATCTCCTGTCTATCCAGTGCAGCATGTGCAGCCTTTGAATTAATTGAACTTTGAACCCTTATTTAAAATTATTTTTAGCATGTGTATAACAAAGAAAAATAACACGTGCTTACACTGTCCTGGTTGGCAGAAAGAATGCATGTGTGATAATAAAATTATCTGTATTTCCCATTGGACTCTGATTAGAGTCAACAATGTTTCGTTCTCTTTTCGGGCTTTTTGCTGCCGCATTCTGGAAATATTGAGAAATTTTAAAACACTGAATGGTGTTGTCGATGTGGACTATACACCACCCAGACACCAGCTTAAGCTTTTTAAACAGAAAAGTCGCCTAAATGTCCGAAAACATTCCTTCTCACAGGGAATCATCAAGTCCTGGAATAATCTGAAGACATCCTTAACTTTAGATTGAGTCTTACAGATTGAAAAGCTTTATGATAGCCTCAGCCTCTTTACCAGCTAACTCGGATAGGAGGGGGGGGGGGGGCGTGCTCAAGGAAATCTTGCTGCATGTAACATCTTTTTATTAACATTTATATGCTATTTCTCAATATTTTACCCAGAAATATAAGATTTTTTTTAAGAAATATTTTCAGACCCAAAAATACGGGACACGCCCCCCTCCCCTTGGGATGATAGCTATCAGTACTAACAAAGAGTTGACTTGTAGGGTTTTATGATATATTATTATTATTATAAGTCGAGTTTATTTACGTGACAGAAAGGATGTAAAATGTGAATATTTCAATATCTAATATTGCAAGCATGTCACTGAGTTGAATACCTAATCAAATAAATTCATGTCATTGCATGGCATTCCTGAACAGTGGAAAACTATTTTTACAAATTTACAGCATTTACAGCTTTCCCCAGACTAAAAGCCCATCTAACTCGAGTAGGAGGTGTGTCCCAAGAAATTTTGGGCTAACGCAAATAAAAGGAACGAAAATGCAAACCCAAAAATATGATAGTATGGCGCATGTTATGATGCAATTTCAGGTATTTTCTATCCACGTCAGGTATTTTCAACTTTTTTGCCCAAGGAGTACTTCCTGATTTTGACTAACCTCAAAAATGTGACAGCCATACTTATTTATAATTCATGTCTGTAATATTTTATCCTTTTTTGTTTTTGTTTTTAGAAAATATAGATATTGTAAATTTTTAATTCAGTGGCACAATGATACATACATATACCTACGTAAATGATTTCTCAATCATGGGCGGCTGAGGTAGTGCTGAACTGCAAAGCTACGTAACCATTTGTTTTAGTTCATCATGTTTTCACTTTGTATATGTAGATGGTTTGGTAGCCTTCGCATAGCATAGGTTACCCATAGGTGGCAAGAAGCTGCCGTTTGTGATTGAACTAAGCAAAGATTGTATATGATATTGGTTCCTTGTGGTAGCAACCCTGTGGTAGCTTTTTTGTATCTGAGTTTACATATTTTGCCTAAATTTTTTCTGAGTTTCGAGAACACGGAATTTTTTCCAAAGTTTCGAAAACGGAATTTTGAGAAATCAGAATTTAATTATGTATACGACATAATATTCTTTTTTTCTTATGTCAATGAAAAATGTAGCCCCCTAATAAAATTTCCAAAGCATTAGTATGGGAATGATAAATGTAGCGTTTGCTTGCTTTAAGATTTAGATAGGAAAGAAAATGTATTTTCAGAAGCATCTATCATTTTAACAAAATAAGATATGGCGGTAACAGCAACGGTAACTAAACCAAAACTAATAAAAAACAAACCCTGTTGCAGTGCTGTAGAGCTAGAGGGCCAAGGGATGGGAAACAGTATGAAACCTGATATGGGAAACAGTGGTGTATGACTATCAGCAGGGCAGTAATGTAGTGCCACTAAAATAACAAGAGGGGGCTCCTATATAAAAATAACCCGAAACAATACCAAAAAGTGAAATTCAGTCCTGTTTAGGCATTAACAAAGTGTTATAGTCACATTTTTCTTGAAAATATTTTGTGTGACTTTAACCGGGCTCAATTGTACAGATGATTTGTTCTGCCATTACAATTTAACTACAACCGCATGAGCCATCTGCATTTGTCAAATTTTGCTTCAATAAATATCAATTTCGTGGGGTGTTTTTGCCTAGTAGTGGTTTCTGGAAATGCTCACCCCCCCCCTTCCACCCCAAGTCACACCCCCTTCCATCTATGGTGCCTTTTGAGGCTGAGAATGTGACAGACAAGGATTCTGGAGTATTATATTTATTTTATTTTATCAATTTCAGCATCAAAAGCAAAATTAACAACATCAAAATGGCATGAGTGTATATTTATGCATTTTTACATTCAGGGTGAACATCCTTGGTTTGGCATTGAACAAGAATACACACTTCTGGACCAAGATGGACATCCTCTTGGTTGGCCCAAGGGTGGCTACCCACCTCCGCAAGGACCATACTATTGTGCAGTAGGCACAGGAAGAGTATTTGGAAGAGAAGTTGTTGAAGCACATTACAGAGCTTGCCTTTTTTCTGGTATCAAGATTGCTGGTGAAAATGCAGAAGTTATGCCTGCCCAGGTTTGTATTTTGGCATATTGTTGCAATTTACAATTATTTATAATCTCGTTGAAGGGGGTGGGGGGGGGGGCAGTACTTACATATTTTGTATATATATATATTTTGTAAATATTTTGTACACTTTTGCAAAATATTTTGTAGTAATGAAATTTAAATTGGGAAAATGTCTCTGAAATGGTAAAAATTTAGCAAATGAAATGTTAGTAATGGGAAATGGAGTACGTTGTTGCCCAAAACTATTGCTGGTAAGATATTAAGGCAGCTGAAAATAAGGCAGCACTAATTAAGATTAATTTTTGAAAATGTTTTTTTGGGGACAATAATTAAGCTGAATATTAAAATTCTTCTTAATTTATTCATGATAACTTTTATACAGTTATAATATATGAAAAAAGTTAATTAACTTTTCCAAATTCTCACTTCTCCAAAAATACCAAAAACTAATTTGGGCAAAACCGTCTCTTCAGAATATAGGATTAGCAAAAAGTGTTTTGAAATAATAGTCGAAACATAGAAATACTCAGAAAGAAAACCAAAATTGTGAACTTAGCTGGTGATTGTATAGACACCAGGAACGATATTTTACAAGATTATGAAGGCAGTTGTGCACAACGACAAAGAGGAAGACAATGCTACACTATAGATCATTGCGTTAATATGCATAATAAAAATTAAAAAACAATGTGGATTTTTCTTCTTACAACTGTCTAAATAAACGTTTTAAAAATTAAGGCATTAATTAACGGAAAACAATTAAGATGAATTTCCAAAATTCTTTGTTATTTTTATTTTTGGGTCAGGTTACAATTTCTATGGAGAAACTTCCGCCTACCTTGTGCTGCTAGTATTACAATAAGTGCGAAAGTTACAAACAGAAATTTAAAAAAATTTTGGTCAAGCTTTGCTTGCAAAATAGCAGTTGAGTAATAGTTAGCTAATTCATTTTTTTTAATAGTGGGAATTTCAAGTTGGACCTTGTGAAGGAATCGAAATGGGTGATCACCTTTGGATGGCACGTTTTTTTTTGGAGCGTGTTGCAGAAGACTTTGGCGTATTGGTTACATTTGATCCAAAACCCATGCCAGGAGATTGGAATGGTGCTGGTGCACATTGTAACTACAGGTGAAAGATTTTTCGAAAAATTATTTTCCAATAATCTTTAGAAATGGAGAATTTTGTTCAGAATTGGTAGAAACGAAAATGACAAAAGCATGCTATGTTTACTAGTATACTGTTGCTCTGTAGACTTATGTGATTTCTTTGGAATGAGGCTGTGTGGCTTGATTATTATACTGTTTGCAGTTTGCATCTAAAATTTAATTATTTTTGGAAAAATGGAGAAATTTGAGCTAAATTTTAAAACGGACAAATTTGGAAACAGAGTGATTGATGCATAGTTTAACTCTGTGTTGGAACTAGAGGGGGCTAGGGGGCTAGAGAAATATGAAAATTTGTCAGAGCCAAAGAAAATATTGAAATGGTCGAATAAGGGTTATCGAATATCGAACTACTCCAAATCAAATTCGCTGTTGTGCTATGTTGTAAGCCAATCTGAAGTGTTGGGTCATAAAGATTTTCCAGGGGATTGTTTTCGGAAAAATCATAGCCCCCCCCCCTCCCTCTGTTTTAACTGTCAAGTAAGGAAGCCACAAGCTCTGGCCGTATGACAATGTGCTTTTATACCTTGCTTGTTTTTCATTATATAAGTTTATTATCTTCCTTTTGTTGCTTTTTTTCTTGAAAGCATTTGGAATCAATTTTTAAAATGATTTTGTTTCTTGAAAGCATTTGAAAGCAATTGATAAAACCATTCTTGTTTGTCCTATCCAGCACTGAAGCAATGCGTGATGAGGGCGGCATCAAATACATGTTTGAAGCTGTTGAGAAGTTGTCGAAACGGCATGATTACCACATTCGCATGTATGATCCAAACCAAGGTGCAGATAATCAGAGAAGGCTAACAGGCTTGCACGAAACATCAGATATATATACATTCTCTTCTGGAGTCGCGCACAGAGGTGCCAGCATTAGGATTCCCCGTCAATGCGCTGAAGATGGCAAAGGGTATTTGGAAGATCGCAGACCCTCATCCAATTGTGATCCATATTCTGTCACTGAGGCCATCGTTAGGACAACAATCTTGGATGAAAGTGACGAGACCAAAGAATAAACATTTTCTCATGGAATATTTTTGGAAAAAATTTTTTGTCTGTCAGCTATTGTCTGTAATGTTATAAACCATGTATAAACGAATTTCGAGGAAATGTAGATTTTATGGGCATTGAAATGAGTTGTTTGATCTTTCTATTTTGTGGAAGATGTCTGTGTTTACTTGTACCATTTTGGGATGTCTTGTAATTGCACATGGCTGTATTTATTCTGTTTTCTCTTTAATAATGTTCAGTGCAATAACCTGGTGTTGGTATCGAATAGAATACAGCATAGTTTGGTAAGAAAGAAACTTGGATTTTGGGTCTAGCCCGTATTGTTTTTCAAATGAATATTTGATTTAGAAATAATTATTATCTTCGTCAGTTTCATTATTTGCATCTTTTTAAGCAAGACTTAAAAAGTTAGATTTGGATAGAATATAGGGCGGGTGCAGTTTTTTTTTTATTGGAATTAAGAAATGCATTATTTATGACTTAATTTTTGATTATTTCTTGGAGAAAATATGAGAGCATCAACCGTTTTAAGATGGTTACTTGTTAGTTATGTAAAAATTCTATGTGTATTTCATAGACTTGCCGTTAAAGTATATTTATTTAATCATTATTTAATTGAAGCCTAAGTTATTTAATGACTATTCAAGTAGTTTAGGTTTTTCACGAATGAATCAACATTGCATTTGTTTCCTTAATCACTTGCGCATTATAATTTAGTTTTTTGTCTTCTAGGCAAATTTGATTTAGATAGTTTATTCTTTTTGCAATTGTACTTTTATGGTAGTAATATGAATTGTCTTTCTTGATTCATGGGTTCTTACTATGACGTCAAAGCTCATTCGACCGAGACCTTTGTTTTGCGCGGTACTGAATCAAAAACAGACTCGGAATTAACCAAATTTTGCCCCTTTGCCTCGGCATAAAAAATCAGCCATACCTTCAGTTCAAAAAAAACTGCAGAGTAAACGAGGGATGCTTATGTAAAATTTGCAATCTATTTTTAGATTTGGGTTTTGGCTTCTATGGTAACGCAAAAACAATAGGATTTTAGTGGCATTGCTTTGTGTGCATTGATTTTCACAATCACAAGTTTAAACCATACAAACAGCCTACCAAATTCATGGCCAGAGTATGGTAAGTGCAAGTAAGACTTGAGATATTGTATCACACAACCTCGGAATTAATTTTTTTCGGAGCCACTTCCAAAATATATATTGATTCTTGCATTTTAAACATGGAAGGTATTCAGAATTGAGAACTGTAACTTCACTCTCCATATTGTGACCATCAAAATGGTATATGTATATCCATTTTTTAGCTTAGTTACAATATAGAAACTTGTTCACAAGGTACGCGACCATATAAAATTGCGTTTTGAGAAAATCAACATCAAGTAATAGCTGAAATTTGATTACCATTTACTGCAAACATTGTATTTGATTAAAAATACATTTATTAAAATTACTTAAACTACTGCCCCATACCCCGTTAATTTCATTGTTGTAGTTATTTCTGTGAACCACAAACATACCATAATAATTAACGGGGTTTGGGGGCAGAAGCCCCCATGGCAAATTGATTTTAACATCTAGACAGAGATACATAATAAAACATAAGAACATGAATGATAATAAGAACATGAGTGATAGGTGTGCTCGAGAAGTTATGCCTTGATTGACTTGGTAGCTTTTAAAAAAGCTTTTGATTTGATAATCAGTAGGCCTGACCATCACTTCCATACCAGCAATTTAGAATTAACAATTCACAGTTCACAAATTAAAATTCACAATTTAGAATTCACATTTCACAAATTAGAATTCATAATTTAGAGTTCACAATTTAAAATTCATAATTTAGAATTCACAAGGCACAATTTAAAATTCAGAATTTAGAATTCTATAGCCAACAAGCATGACCTAGTGGTTAAGGCCCCTGACTCATGATCGTAAGGTCGTGGGTTCGAATCACACTAAGGTCATACTTGCTGTGAAAGTGAAACTAAATTGTGAATTCTAAATTGCGAATTCTAAATTGTGTTGTGGACCACAACTAGGCCTATCGTTCGAATGAATGAACCACTAAAATACCTTTGACAGACTACACATAATTATTTGCAATTGATTTCGTCTTTCATGGGGGCTACCGCCCCCAAACCCCAGTTTAGGGCATAGATATGGTGTGTTTTGTAGTGTGTTATGAATAACGTACATACAATGATAAGGCAGCAGCCCATCATCAGAGAAGTTCGTCAAACATTTATGTGTCATGGTTTTCAATATCTTACCATTTGGTTGTGGTTTTCATATTAACAATGCCAGTCTATTATTCAGTGAATAACGATTTTTATTTCTTAAAGTTTTGAATTTTCGACCGGTGGCCTACCTTAAATATTACATAATACATAGTCCTACACGTGGCATCTTTTGGTTGCATCCACTGTTTTTTGAGATCAGTGGTTGCATCGAATAAGGAAAGCTAGGCGGTAAATGTTTCGGTTAGAATTACGCCACAATGGCAATTACATAAGATTTCCGTAAAATAAAAGGCCATCTCTAAAACATGGAGTGTGGAATGGTGCAGGATGGAATGTAGAATATGGAATATGGAAATTTTTCTCCGCCTATTCTTTTTTATCAAGACAAGATTTTATTTTAAATCAGTATAAGGTGAAAAAACATGGAGCATATGATGTTAAAACGCATATGGAAAGACACATAATACTCAAAACAATAAGAGCATAGGAACTTGAAGAAATGATATGGTTAGAAGTAAGGGGGCACGAGAGTTCGGAGGAATTGACTGCTTATAACGTCATGGAACATAGGGACAGTGGCATGGAGTAAACAGAAAGTAAAATAATTTTTTTTATTTATTTTATTCCGATATGTCCTATTCTACAACTTCTTTCTCCAGTAAGTTGTTTCCAGTTAAATTTGGCAAGACTGCAAATTCAAGCACGGTTTATTCTTTCAACCTTAAAGTGCCTTTCTTGTTTTCTTGTTTAAAGCGTTTTCATACCTCTGATTTGAATGGAGGGAATGTACAGACATAAAGATAATTTATTTGTTATGATAATTTATCTTTCAGTTTCAATACACGTATTTTTTTTATAAGAAACCAAGCAAGGACCTAACTAGAAAAAGTTCTTAATTTTTTGGGGGTTTTGCTAGTAAAAGTTTCTTAATGGTTTATTAATTAAGAAAGAGAAAATAAGTTTCGGGGTGGTGTATGTTAACTATGGTGTATGACTGCATGTAGACTTGCTACGAGGAAAGACCAGAGTGGATGGCTTTGTCTATTGCATAATCTTATAAAATAACTCAAGTAAACTAACTTACTACGTAAATATGATGGTAAGCTATAAAACAGGTGTGATGATACACGAAAGAAATAACTTTAAAAATTTGCAAAATTTCTTAGAGTTGTACCACTGTACTACTAGTAAAGTTTCTTAATCGTGCAGAGCCTTTACTAGTATTATATTTTATTTTTTTGTTTTCAGCTTGGGGTATTTCTGATGTGTTTCTTAATTTTTGGCAAATTCCAGCCTTGTATTTATCGTGAAGAACGTGTACGAATCAGCGGATAATGAAACTTTATATGACAAAGCTACGCTTGACTTCTAAACTCCTGTTGTATGTTGTGGAACTTTAAAATGAATGTAACTGAAAATGAAATATGAATCTCGATTTTCAATGAACCATGCACAAAGTTTGTAATGTACGCAGGTAGTAAGTTTATTCAATTTTAGACCTGCCTCCTATAATACAGTTAATGTCAATTTAAAACAAAATGTAAAGATAAAAATAATTCTTCAATTGTTCATAAACTTTGTATTTCACAAATGGACTTGGATCAAATGTCTCTCTCTCATTGATCCGCATTATGTAAATATTTAAAGACAACTTGTTTAATCCTCATTTGTCCTCGTAACAATCGATTTAAACCACGTGCATTAAAAGGCTTCAAATGGGAGAACACACTATCACCTTGACTTTGGGGTGGGTGGTAGATGTGGTTTCTGTTCTAAGAACAACTTTGAACAACTGGTTTGAAAATAATTCTATGATCCTCATTGGGAAAAATTGTCAGTTGATGATATCAGAACACTAATCATTACGCGACAAAAAAACTGAGATATATAAACATTGCTGACTTCACAATAAAAGAATCTAAAAACGTAAAATTACTCAGAATAACGATTGATAATCATTTAAAATTTGACGAACACGTTAAAAAATTCTGTACCGGAGCCGGTAGGAAAGTGAATGCACTAGCAAGAGTTGCTCCGTACATGTTAAAAAAATCTTGAAAAACCTTTATTACAAGTACCTTCAGTTATTGTACTGTAGTCGTAAATCCAATAATTTAATAAACAATATCCACAATTTTATGAAATAATTTATTTAAAGTTTTTTATATGCATAGTTTTTTTTGAAATTTTATGAGATAAGTGTTACCACTGTTTAACTTATAATCTTTTACATTCTGAAAATGCATCTTATATCAATTAAACTCTCCAAAAACCCATCTTTTCTAATAAGGGCTGCCATTATGGAAATTTATGGAAATTCTGAGGTTTACTCTCCATACAAAGTTTAGTCTGAGCAAGAATTTTTTATTTCCACGGGCTTTTATATCAAAGTTACAGCAATACAATTTTTTAAAGTTTATGAGGGATTTGACCATGAAACTTTCGACCAAAAAACATTTTTATCCCTCTCTCGCTCGCTCTCCTCTTTCTTCTTGTTTCCCTGTGACCGCGCTCAAACCACGGAATGTAGGACAAGTAGAATGAAAAAAACAGAAATGGGAATAAATACAAACTTTACTATTCCTGAAGCCCGTGCTGTAACTTTGTCAAAAAAGTATGTAGAAACGCAAAATTGGTTTCTCAGACTAAATATTACATAAACAATTCTAATAAATATTGTATGCAGAATCTAATTTCTTCTTCTTCTTCAGCCAGAGCTTTCGCCGTGGGCCCAAACATGCACATTCCTTCTCCACGAATCCCGATCCAGTGTCATTCTTTTCATTTCAACCATCTTTTGTCCTGTCCAATCTTTCAGATCGTCTTCCTATTGTCTGATT
>JAYJMH010012325.1:0-22740 GCA_036873815.1 Phacellophora camtschatica | reverse complement strand
AGCGCATTCAATATTCAACTAGTATTGGATATTAGCTGTCATAATGTGCCCTTATTTTCTCTAACAGAGCGTCACAAGTAGATTTAGCATCACCAAGCAACATGGATGTATTCTCTTTGTAAAATACTGGGTTGTCGACATCGGCATACCCTGTTCCCAGTGTCCTTTTCATAACAACGACCTAGAATAATAGATATCTTACAATTAGATATCTTAATAGGTATTTTCATTCATGTCCATGTCCATGTCCATGTCCATGTCCATGTCCATGTCCATGTCCATGTCCATGTCCATGTCCATGTCCATGTTCAAGGCTAAGGTCATGTTCAAGTTCATGTTCATGAATTTTATGTTCATGAATTTTATGTTCATGAATTTTATGTTCATGAATTTTATGTTCGTCAATTTTATGAATTTTATGAATTTCATGAATTTTATGTTCATGTTCAAAGTCATGTTCATGTTCATGTTCATGTTCATGTTCATGTTCAAGGTCAAGGTCATGTTCAAAGTCATGTTCATGTTCATATTCATATTCATATTCATGTTCAAGGTCATGGTAATGTTCATGGTCAAGGTCATGTTCATATTTATGTTCATGTTCAAGGTCATGTTCAAAGTCATGTTCATGTTCATGTTCAAAGTCATGTTCATGTTCATATTCATATTTATGTTCATGTTCAAGGTCATGGTAATGTTCAATTAATGTTCATGGTCATGGTCATGGTCATGTTCATGTTCATGTTCATGTTCATATTTATGTTCATGTTCAAGGTCATGTTCATGGTCAAGGTCGTGTTCATGTTCGTGATCAAAGTCATGTTCATGTTCATATTTATGTTCATGTTCAAGGTCATGCTCATGTTCATGGTCATTTTCATGTTTAAAGTCATGTTCATATTTATGTTCATGTTCAAAGTCATGTTCATGTTCATGTTCATAAATAATAAAAGTACAAAAGTAACGTCTGGTTGATTAAAAACATTAACTTTAAGTTGTTATAAACAACCTAATCAAGGAGAACTAAATAGTCTATTTTGCAAAAGTTACGAATTATATCAAAGTTTGTACACTGCATTTTGTGTTTTACCATAACATCAAAACATCAAAACATCAAAACACGCGCTTGCAATAACCCATGCATGACAAACGATCCTTTGATCAAGCTAAAAGAAAGAATCTGCCTTTACAATCTTCCGAGTCTAAAGTATGGCCTTTTACAAAAGGGAGGAAAGACATACCTGCTTTGATTTCCATACTTCAAGAACTGGCATGCCTGCAATGATTGAGTTTGGATCTTCTTGTGCAGCAGAATTAACGGTGTCATTTGCGCCAATAACCAACGTCAAATCGGTATCAGTAAAATCGTCATTTATCTCGTCCATTTCAAGCACAACATCATATGGAATTCCAGCTTCAGCTAAAAATATAATTTCACAATGTGAAAATAAATCATTTCATTTCGCAAAACAATGATCCACCCCCTGCACTTAGACATCTCACCATGCAAAGGCCACATGGCTCATTGCTAAACACCGTAAAAAGTTATAAAAAGTTACAAGTAAATGGAGATTTGATATCAGTTTATTCCCTAATGGAAACTAAAATATAATTAGCATTGAACTGAGATTGAAAATTAAAAAAAAAGAATAATAAATTATTAATTACGTCCAGTAATTAATTAACAATATAATACGAGTGCTTGACAGTAATATAATGCCTAAGACATGCAATTAGCAACAAATAATTTCACCCCAGGAAGAAATCATGGCCCCCAGACAAACAAAATGAAATCTAATATTATGGGGGGCGTAAATGTTGACAAATGTTTTGATTTGCTTCAGTAGCTAATAATGTGAGTTTATCTCTTTAATTGAGTTGCTTTGCTATTGCAACCCCCTGCTAAATAAAAACTCTAATAGGATTTACCTAATAATTAGTAATAAATCCGGGCAAAAGAAAAATATCAACAGACTTACCAAGCAATACATTGAGCTGACCAGGCATACGACCAGCCACGGGATGAATTCCAAATCTTGCATTTATGTTGTTCTTTTTGAGAAGTTCAATCATGTCACCAATAGCATATTGAGCTTTAGCAACGGCTAATCCATAGCCTGGGACAATGATGATGTTTTTCGAGTTGACAATCGTATCAACTGTTCCCTCAACATTCACTTCTGTGTGTGTTCCTGTGATTTGCATTCTCTCTCCAGAACCTGTTACGTAATTATATCATATCATATCAGTCTTAATCATGGAATACTGTAGTTAGCGGTTAATACAATTTATACAAGAAAATATTCGTATTCTATGCAACCCAAGAAAAAAGCAAGCTTATTCAGCTTGGGCCGTGCCGTATAAAAAACTGTAAAAGTCACAAGAAAACGATAATTTATGATCACTATATAAAATTGAATATATCTATTAAAATAAAAAATCATTAATTTATTTTAGAAGTTATATATATAAATATTTATGTTGAAAAGAAAAAACAAAGTTTAATATTGTCTTAAACCTTGAAAGGAAAAGTTGATTTGTTTAAGTCAGAGAGGTGTTCGAGTTAGTTTGTTTAAGTCAGATAAAAAATATCACCTCGAAGAAAAAATTGGATTACATTTGTTGCAGTGAATCATCCAAAATTTGAATATTTCATAGAAGTATAAAAAAAATTAAAGTTACATAGCGGATACAAGAGGAGCAATCTTTAATTAGCCAGGAGAATGACAAAAAGGCGCATATTGTCTCTCTATTTGAATAAAGGATTTCATTTTCAATTTCGATAGCTCTAAAATGGCATTCGTTTAAACCATTTTTATACCCATAATGTAACTTTAAATCACCTTTAAACTAAAAATTTAAAAAATCCTGGACGGACAATGTGGTGACGCCTCCCCAATATTATAAAATTCTTAAAAATAGTTACAATAAGCAAAATGGCCCTTTCTGGGGACAAAGGATTCAAATATCAATTCGGTTAAGAACAAAAATAGCAAAGCATGATACAATCAGAATTTAGTTTTGACTACACAAAAACGAAAGCTATGAAATAGACCAATGAAGCTGAAAATTAAAAGATAAATCTTACCGGTTGTCAAAGTGCCGTATCCACCAAACAAAACATTCGCCAAAGATCTATTCATTGCCTTGCACATGATGTATGATAGAATGCCACCAGAGAATCCAACCAAAGCCCCGACAATAGAAAGCAGATCATTTTGCAACATAAATCCTTCCGCGCACAGTGCCCATCCACTGTAACTGTTAAGGACAGTAATAACAACAGGCATGTCAGCTCCACCAATCGAAGCAGTCATATGAACACCCATGACAGATGATAAAGCAGCTGCAGCTCCTGGAAACGAGAATGGCCATCGTTACGAGGCGAAATCATATGCTTATGCAAATAATAAAAACAATTATATACACATTTTATTTTGCTTGTTGTCCACCATGAAAGAAAAAAAATCAAGCTACAATTTCATATCATGGCGCAAAACTGTCATTCATCATTGCTTTAACATTCAAAAATTGCTTTAGTTTATATTGAACAAGTCTAAAACCTGACAAACACATCTACATTTTAGTTTCTTTACAACTTTACAAAATTTTGAGTATTTACAAAAAATTCTTTTTGATTAGAATTGAAAATTTCATAAAAAATTCTTTAAGACTTCATTGCTTATTTTAGCTGTGACTTTGTTAACATCTCGAAATTAGCCAATCATATTAAAAGTTTCAAACACATGGTCATAAATACTGCGACTTGATTGGTCATTTTCGAAATGTAAACAAATCGATTGATGACTAAAATAAAAAATCTTCCTTTGCTTTTCAAATGTTTTTGACATGGGAGATTACCTTCAGTAACTCATCCAGCCTCAAACAGATTCATAGTAGCTCCGTGCATAGCTCCACACAAATATAAAGAACTGGCAAATTATGAAATAAAAACAATCACAGTTATTTATACACTCAAATCTCTCCGAAAACCAAACACGTACCAAGCATAGCCAAACCAGTCGTCGTGTCAGGACTATTCATGAAGACTCCCATTGCACCAACACTAGCCAAGGCCATTGCGATGTTGTAAGCATCTTTTCCGGGAAGTGAGAGAGCGTTTGACTTTAAAAGACCTTGAAGTTTTCCGAATGCGGTAAGAGATCCGGTGAATGTTACTCCACCAATGAAAGCACCAAGAAATATTGCTGTTTTGTGAACCCCGCCAGCAGGATCTGTTGCTAAGTGGGCTGCAAAGAAGATCCGTCAGTTCAGTATAGTGACAAATATGTTGGATCAATACAAATTTGCTATATTTTTAATTATATTTTTACGATCTTTCAAGTGGACTCAACACAACCGTATTAAAGGTCTTAACTGTGCTCTAAAATAAAAATCTAGACTTACGAGAGCCGCACACTGGTTCTTTGATTTACTTGCTGACACCATGTGCAATTTACCCTAGTGGTTGTGGTTCTTATAGTGTTAATCTCATGTAGCGAGGCTAATAAAACTCGTGAATGTACGACCAAAAACTTCATAGGGTCAGATCTCTGCTGCTATTCAACTGAATATATCATATCAATTTATTCATAGAACATATTTTACAATTAATGGAAAAACATGCATTCCATACGATTGAAGAAAAACCGACGGCAATGCTATGATACTGATTGATTATGTTATAGAATTGCTAGAATACCATCACAGAATCAATTATACACGAGAAAATTGCCATGTGACCAGCAGAGCAGCGCTGTTATTGAAGCCACAGAAAGTTCTAGTAACTGGCCTAAATAGGACCAGATTTTCAACCATCGTGCCACGATGAGCCAATAAAAACTCGATAAAGCATTTGTAAGTAACATGGATATTTCCTTGTAAAATATCCCTGAAAAGAAAATTAGGTAGCTAAGTTATTTTACTGTACGGTAAAAAAGCGAAACAACAAAAACTTGATCTAAGAAGTAAACAGTCCCTAGAAAATATCAGAAAATAGCTTACCACCGTCAGCCATATAAGATGAAAATGCTGTCAGTACGGCAGCAAGACCAACAAAACTGTGGAAAGCAGCAACAAGCTGTGGGAGATCAGTAATAGCAACTTTCTGTGCAACAACAGCTCCAATTAATCCACCAATGCCCATAGTAAGAGCCATTTGAGTGAGAACATCGTGTGATGGACCAAGGAAGCCAATTGTTGATGCTATGCCTCCACTGACACCGATAATACCTGGAAGTTAAATAATCAAACTTTTATTTTATCTACAATTACTTAGCAATAGTGACGTCTTTACAATGAACAACATTAGAAGGTTAACTACAAAGAAAATGGATCTGTTAAAAACTAAACTAAGTTCCTAAAATAATATGCAAAATTACTAAAATAATATGCAGAAAGTCCCTAAATTTCACAGAATTTCGCAAAAACACAATTCTGAAAACTCCAAAAATAAGTGTTATTAAAACCTTAAAAAGTAATGAAATTAATAGTCTTCATTTACCCACAAATAATGAGATTCTTTATCAATGATTCTTTATCAATGAACGATAAGGCCTTTCTGAGAAGGTAAATTCAACTCATCAGTAAAAATTACCTAAAGCATTTCCTATCCTTGCACCTCCTTGTGTCGAGAGTCCACCAAGAGCACCAATGCAACAAAGTGAAGATCCTAGATACGCCATTTGATGTATGTCTGAATATCCATAATGATTTCCTGTCAAATAGCCACCAATGAAAACAGCGCCGGGAATTGCGTATAAATAAGTGTATTCTGGTGGATCAGCTGAAAAAAAAAGAATAATCAGTACTAATGTCAACCAAATGGTAAGTCAGTCTTGATGGTAAGTTAGTCTATATATGCCAATCACGAGGGCGACCACACGGCTTCTCCAGATGTCCTTTTATCCATCAGGGTTGATAGTTCCGCGGGCATGACCACACCAGCATTTCTTCTGAGCATTTTTACATAGTCATGTATTGGGTATCCTCTGCTGCACTGCCTTCGTAAATGCATCTATACATATTTCTAATTGACTCTGGTAGCCAACCGAAAGAGTCCTTTTACCAATTAACACAATTCATAATAACCCGTTAATTTAAAAAACATTAAGTGAATTTTGAATGAGTCTCATCCTCATAGAGCCCAAGTTCTCTATAAACTGTTAATCTTTAGTTGCTAGAAGGGAAACAAACTTCAGCATTTTAATTTTTCGGAAAGTTAAACTTGGGTAAGAAATTTTTCCTTAACCTTTCCTACGGAGGACAAACTAAAAGAAAGAACAGTCCAGTCTACTGATGTCACTCAAATGATAAGTCAATATCAATGACATGATGTCAATCAAATGAGCAAGTCAGGGTTGATTTCAATTAAATAAAAATTTCAATAAAAATATACAAAATCGACTTACTAGGTCTTTTGAACATATCTAACATTCTTTTGGTGATGATAAATCCACCAGATATGTTGATGGAAGATACAAGCGCAGCAATGGCTGCTAATGACTGTGGTGTATTTGTTGGTAACATCCCACCACCCATCAACAACAGACCACCGGCGGCTGTTATTCCTGATATAGCATTCGTTACAGACATAAGAGGGGAATGCAGTGCCGGAGTGACACCCCAAACAACTTTATAGCCAATGACACCAGCTAAAGAAAATGTTGTAACCATTTGACTGAACGCCACGTTCGGTGACACAACACCAAGCGCAAGCAACGAAGCAAAACCGAGTCCTGTCAACGACGTGTCTACCAACGTACTTGATAAAGGCGATGCTTTGGGAGGCTTAATGATCTCAGCTTTCTTTGTAGGAGCGGGGGTGGGGGGACCAACTGGTTTTGGAGGCGGCCACATCAATTTTCCATCTTGAAGAATAAGAGAGCCTCTAATGACTTCATCTTCATGGTCAATGGCAAAATGACCCGTTTCTCCAGCTGATAAAAGAAATTTTGAGATGTTGTTTGCATAAAGCGTGCTGGCTTGTGTTGGCAGGCGACTTGGTAAATCTGAGTAGCCAATGATCTACAAAAGAAAATTTAGCTTCTCCTATAACATAAAAAAATTACTCCATTGTACGCTTTATGCCCATCAATGCTAATTTTCTGTCCATACTTTACTTTCTCAAAGTCTTGGCAATAACTAACAAGATGAATAAACTGATGAATAACGTTTGCCTGTTAACCCTTCAACGTCCTTCGTGCCGGATTTATAAACTTCAATAATTATGCAATAATTTATTAATATGTAATAATTTGTAATTTATAAATTAAATAATTATGCAATAATTTGCAATAATTTGCTTTGTGAGTATTGAAACAAAAATACTGACCTGTACACCCTTGTAGTTATAACTCTCTCCAGGCTTCGTAACCTCACAGTTTCCACCCATCTCAGATGCAAGATCAACAATAACCGATCCTTGTTTCATTGATTCCACCATTTCGGTTGTGATCAATTTCGGCGCAGGTTTTCCAGGTATCAATGCCGTTGTGATGATAATGTCAACATCTTTAGCCTGCTTTGCAAAAAGTTCCATCTCAGCTTTGATAAATTCAGGTGACATTTCTTTTGCATAACCTCCAGCACCTAGTAATTAAGGATTTATTAATCATGTAAACTTGGGCTTTTCCTGATTCTGTTAAAATGTTAAAAATTGTAAGAAATGAAAAAATTGAAAATAGTTAAAAATTAAATAATCTCTAATACACGATGCGATTTTGAATCAAAGATTTTATCAAATGATTCTACTTTTTCAGCCAATGAAATATATCTATATATATATATGTGTGTGTGTGTATAAATGTAAATATTAAACTAAAAATATCATACCATCTCCTGATTCTGCAACACCTTTCACTTCCAAAAACTCTGCCCCAAGCGACTGAATCTGTTCCCTCACTGCTTCCCTTGTATCAAATGCTCTGACGATAGCTCCCATATTTTTAGCTGTGGCAACAGCAGACAAACCGGCAACTCCGCCACCTTAATACATACAAACAAATACTCTTATACACAGTAACGGCTTAACGAATAACTTCTGTATAAGTAACCAATTGGACTTGTGACAAGTCCTACAGTAGCCTATAGATTGCAGGCCCCAAGATTTTTGTATTTACGGGAACCCCTTAAAAGGATTAAAACTCGCTTAACTAACATATACATTTATAGTTAAATGAAGGTATCAGTTTCTTACCACAATATGTAAATTTATACATTTCAATAACTATGAGCATAATTCAAAAATTGGAAACAGTGCTCTCTCACCTTGACGATAAGTTAAACTGTGTTGTAAATTAAAGGCTCTCTCTCACTTGCTAGGCAATTCAAAATACGTGAATTGGATACGTGAAACGGAGCTAGAAGTGGAAATACAGAGCCGTATGAGCTGGGGGCCACCGTGCTTCCCAAAGATTTTGTGAATGCCCTTTTCATGGCACGAAGTTACTTCGTAGGTAACTATTTTCAAGCCACATTTCCAAGGTTGCTATTCCTCCAATCAAATTTGAAAAACTAAAAAGACGTATTTGTTCATGTAATTATTTTCAAAGAACAAGTTTCCATGCCCGTTGTCCTATATAACACAACTGCAGTTTACTTTTAGAGCATAGTTCTTTGTATATGTCAATTTACTTTAAATCACCTGGACATTATACAACTTAAGATGGTTGAAATATATCATAATAAACTTAAAATAAATACATCACAAATTCCTTAACACTTATTTATGATGATACCGATCAGTGATTTTCCAAAACGTTCACTCACCAATAACAAGAATCTTTGCAGGTGGAACTTTTCCAGCAGCCGTTATCTGTCCAGTGAAAAATCTACCAAACTGATTAGCTGCCTCAATCACTGCTTTATAACCTGCAATGTTAGCCATTGAACTTAGGGCATCAAAAGTCTGTGCCCGAGAAATCCGTGGGACACAATCCATTGCCAGAACGGTAAGATTCCTTTCTGAAAGCTTGTCAACAAGGGCTTTGTTTTGGCCAGGCATTACAAAACTGACTAAGTTGGCTCCTTCTCTAAGAAGACTTGATTCATGAACCCCAAGAGCTGGGTGATCTTCAGGTGCTCTTACCTAAAAATAAAAGTTAACACCTTATTAGCTCCTTAAAGTTTCGATTTTGCCCCCATAATGATGTCACAGGAACCTCAAAATTTTTCAAAATACCACTCATTGTCTTCTCATACCGACCCTGCTCCTTACACAACAATCGCTCTCTAATTCTTAATCTACTGTCTACTGTCTGTACTGTCTACGAATCTACTATCTTGGCCTAAAATGGATTTTTCAAACTTGGTTAACTACTAAAAATAAGATACCTTAAAATTGACATTAGCCTTTTACTTTAGGCTAAAAATACAAATTCTTAAAATTAGCAAATCTTGGCATATAATGGTAATTTTGCAGTGTTACTTTTAAAATTAATGATCAGTAACAAATAATGAAAATTTAGGGTCTCTTCAAAACAATAAAGTGGTATATATTTTCAATAATTTGAAAAAATTAGTTCTTCGTTGTAGAAAAGTTTTAAAGCTTTACATTTGTGGATAATACTTTTAAACTCCTTGTAATGGAGATAGGTGTGCAAAATACGTTTTAGCTTAATTCAAATATTAACTTACTTCTGTTAAAAAAAACCCAGCTAAAATGATACTATATTTATTCAAAAACACTTACTTTCAAAACGATATCTCCCTCGTATGCCACTTTCGCATCAACTATTTTTGCACCTGCCTCTACATAATCTTGATCTGTAAACTTTGCAAGCATACCAGCTCCTTTTTCAACATTAACACTGAAACCTTTTCCTATCAATGTTTTGCATGCTTGTGGTGACAGAGCAACTCTTCTCTCATTCAAGTGAATTTCTTTAGGAACACTGACAGTCATCTTATCATAGGGAATCCCAGCAACTGCAGCCTCTTAATATGTTAAAATTTAATACAATTAATTTAAGATTATGAACATTGTTTTGAAATCAACTGCACATAAGTTAGCATATGCTTAAACAAAAATGTCCCCCACAGCATCACATACCGGGTGTCCCAGAAAAAAGAGTGTTCCGCTTTGTAAAGCTACTATGGAGGAGCTTTAGTTTTAATATTTATGTTTCTGGTTGCATTTAATAAAATAGACTTCAACTTAAAGTTTGATATTTTAGTTTACAAAATTGATTTTTAGGGTTTCCTCGAAACCAGATGTTGGCCTTTCCATTGTATTGCTGAAAATAGGTTTTATATGGCAAAGGAGCCTTAAAATTAACATTTGAACAGCATTGATCAATGAATGGCAACACATAATGATATAAGTTAAATATTTAATTGCTGATTGAAGGCAATGACACAGAAAACAAGAGAAAAAGTTTGTATGTCTGACTTGGTCATGGAGGGAATCTTATGAAAATTTATGACATGACTCCAAGCAGTTATTTTGAATATTTTGATTATCTAGTAAATTTAATTTTCTTTGTGATGGTCGATACAGGATTTGACATACCAATGTTGACCTCATATAAATTCAGCTGAAAGTTAACAAAATGCATTCAAAATTGATGTGCAATGGTCACATTATTTTGACGTTTTATGGTGATTGCAGAAAAACAGAATTTGCACTTTCATTTGTCATAACTCTGCAATTATTGAGTCACTTTCACCAAACAAGATATCAAACTTCAAGTTGAAACCTCTGCTATAACACTCAAATAGAAACACAATTATAAATAATTAAGCTCCTCCACATCAACTTTGGAAACGTTAAGCTCCTCCACATCAGCCTTTTTATTCAGATACCTGGTAGTTGTTCAAAAGAATGACACAGCACATATAAATTATGATCATCAAAACTAACATATTAAAATAGTCACAAATGATAAGATCCTAACGTAAATGGATAAAAAATCCTTTAAATTTTCCAGCAGGATCCTCATGATATTCATAAAGATATCTTAATTCTATTAGAATCTTTCAATAAACTGGATCCTTTGAGAATAAAATACAAAGTGTAAGAAGCTTAAAAAAAGTATGCAAGCATGTCTAAGCTTAACGGTAAAGTCTCAGACACAGACCATAAGCTGTATTAACATTACAATGTACTGTCATAAATATTTAGCAACTGCTTGAATACAAGTTTTAATATCAAAGGCCTTAGGCTAAGTGCTCATCAAACCAAATAGTTTAAAATGCAGTGCTGACCCAGACATCGAAGGAAAATGATATAGACACAAAATATTCTTCAAAATAATACAATATTCTCTAATATTCTATATATATACAAGAATGACATATACAATTTTGAAGAATATATATACAATATTCTTCAAACTGATACAATATACAAACAAAATAATACTCTCTAACTCTACAAAAAACTGAATCAATATCATTTGGTAGGAAGGTAAACAGTTATTTGCTGTATGAAAATAATACACATTTAAGTACTCAGCAAACATTTATTTTCATTAAAATGCACTGAACATACCTGGCGATGCATCTTGTGATAAAAATCTTGTTGAACCAATGTATAACCTTTGCAGAAGGGATTCATTCTTGAAAACAGAAGAAAAAATATCAAGAATTTGAAGATATCATTTATATTTACATCAAAAATTTTAATTTTATACAGCTGCATAACTTACAAATCATAATTTATGTATACAGTATGTATATATGTTATATCTCTTTGTTGTGTCTTAAAATACCTTAATCAGGTTCTTTGTCAGCCAGGTACCTTGTCGTGTTACTCTTGAAATTTTTGAAGCTAAAGAAATGACAAAATACATGAAAGGTCAACTTAACAAACAAAACAATTGTCAATCTGGATGTTTAAAAGTTAAAATTTCTGGAAGGAAACATTTTGATTGTTCAGTTTTTTTTACTAAAATCCACAAATATAACTGAGAATAGTCGTAAAATGTTCAGCAATGTATTACCTTGCACCAGTCATTTTTTTATAATAGTAATACAAACTAAAACTATCCTTAAAAGTCATAAAAAATAGTTATTTAAACAACTGTTATTTTTCTTTCAAGAGGTCTCCCAATTTTTACCCCAGAAATATCTGTTGCAACTAAAAAAAATTGAAGTCTATGCAAATGGTGCTGTATGCAAAAAATAAAATCTGGATGGAAGGTTTTTATTCAATTGCCAATACCTGCACAAAGATAAAGTACATTTTTTATAATATATTATAAGTGCACATTTTAATAAAAAGTCAAAAGTGCACATTTTCAAAAGTAACATAGTCAAATTTAAAGATCCAATATGAATTCCATAATTTCAATGTTTACACATCAACACACCTGAAGATAACATGTGACCCTTTCGGAGAGCATGACTTCCAAGTCTCAACAACGTCATCTTGTATAGTCACCTTGTTGGAGCTAAAAAGTAATTACAAAGAATATTTTAAATTAAACATGCTGAACTTTTGTTGGGTTGCTCATGCATTGCATACTCAAAAAATATTTTGTCACTGTTCTGTTGTTTAGATCATGTTCCTTGCTTTAGATTGTCAGCTGATGAACATGCAGAGAAATGAAGCTAAATTATGGAGCACAGGACAAGTTGATGAAGTAAGTTAAATTAGTTTATTAGTTTAAATTTTAACAAAATACAAAATTAAAAATTAAAGAAATTTATTGATAACTTTCAATTTTTTCATTTCAATCAATTTTTAGGAGCCGGGTGATCCTTCAATCTTATGATTGGTTTTCAAGTGGCCCTCCATCTAAAATTACAATTATATTGCTAATCAACGTAATATTAAAAACCTAATTTACAATATGTATGTATATATTAAAACCTAATTTACAATATGTAAACAAAATGTTTAAAAAAATTAACAGTAATAATAGTATTCCACAGTTTAGCTCCTCTAAAAGAAAAACATTTTTGTCCATGAGATTTTTGTGAAGAGATTACACATACATATACTGTGAGGCAAGCTCATATAACGATTTGAAGACCATTGTTTTAGATTCAATATTAATAAGATCTTCAATTGTCTTCCAGCCCAGCCTTCTGATAAGTTGTCTGGCTGGGACATCAAAATTGCTATTATTATAAAATACTATTCTTGCAGCTCTGTATTTGCAGCTCTGTTTTGTGCAATTAAGCATTGATTGTGTTTTAGTAAAATTTAAAGAAAGCTTATTACATCAAGGTGTTTAAATTCTTCAAGGCTTGTTTCATCAGCATACATGGACACAGTCGAGGAATGAACACAACAAGGGAGATCATTGATGTAGATAAAAAAGAGGGGGGGACCAAGGTATGAACTAAGTGGTACACCAACTTCAACTCCCTTGGTTTGAGAATCAACACTATTTATTCTGCAGTATTTCTTTAGTGTCAGAAAAATATGATTTAAACCAAGAGAGTTCTTTTTGATGAATACCACAGTGTTTCATTTTTTGATAATATTGTGGTCTTAGAGTATCAAAAGGCTTTTTTAAATTGATAAAAACTATGCACAACATGTGTCCAGTATCCAGCCAATTGTACCAGTCATACAAATCTTTGAGCAAACCTGATACTGTACAGTGAAGTGCTTGAAACCCAGATGGATTGAGAGACAGAAAGTCATCTTCGTTGAGATACTGGTACAATTGGCTGCAAACAAATTTTTCTAAGAACCTGGAAATAACAGGAAGGACTGATATAGGTTGATCATTTGATTTATCAATCTTGTCTGCATTTTTAAAAATAGGAGTAACCCTAGCAACTTTTCATGACTCAAGAAACTTGCTGCATTGAAGTGAAGTATTAAACAGGGAAACCCAATGAGCTCTCAACAATTGGCAGTACTCTAGTTTTTCTTGATTGACTTCATAAATTGTATCAAATCCAGTATTTAATTGATCTTGCTTGAATTTCTTGTTAATTTTTATATAATTATTCAAATTCCGAAGACTACTGTCTTTGAACTTCTTAAATGTAGTAAAGCATCTAGTTTTATAGAAAAATGTTCGTGGACTTCAAATAACTACATCCTGGTGGTCTTGTTATTTGTGTAACAGACAGTAAACGTATTGTTGAATAAAAGTACACCCAGACCCAGCAGTGGCAGGGTATCTTACTCTACAAACATTAAACATTCATCACAAACCGAAAATCAAGTTAAACCCAGAGACTTTACTGTGTCCGTGTTAAAATGACAGACACGAACATTACACAAAACATTACCAAACAATAGATAGATTTATATCAACATCATATCAACAAACCACAAAGAAATAAAACAAAATGATTTCTACAATATTTACAGTGGTGGGTGATAGTTTGATTTTACATTTCTTTAGAATATCAATACAACGAGAAAATTCTTGAGTTAATCTGAAATCAGCTTCTGTTGCATGTTGAAGAAAGATTGGGTGCAGACAAGATGGCCTAGCCCCCCCAAGGCCAAAGCGCTCAAAGTTCGAGATGGGACTATTCATTGTTCGTGAATGTTAGAAGGTTTAAACAAACAGCAATATCTTATTTGTTCAATTACAAATGTAATCAGTAATAAATCAAAGTTACTTGATGCACTCACCTCGAGCGTCTGGCAACAACAGGTTTATTCGCCTTGACTTTGTCTTGCTGGCGGCAGGAACACCGGCAGAGTGCCAGTACGGTGGTCAAATCAAATTTCAAAATCACATGGTGTTTAACCTAAGTACTTCGTATAAGCTAGGGAGTAAAATGAGCCGTCGTGCGGGTGGTGGCTTTCTCTGATTGGTGGATTGTCAACGCAAGTCACAGTCTCCAAAATTTCCAAGAAAATCAAATTTTCTGTTCTAAAATCTTATGAATACTAATTTTCATTTTATCCGTACGTTAACAGGACGTTTTCAAAGAAATAAATTTGGTATATTTTGTATGCCATTAAATATATATATTCTATATATATTCATTAAAATTATTGTATTTAAATTCATGTCCAATGGGATGAATATTTGTTGTGAGTATGAATAAGTTTCATTAAAAAATCAATACTTGATCACTGTTTGTTCAAACATTCTAACATAACCCTAAAATTATTCTGACAACTGTTTTAACTAACTAAAGAATACTTTACAAACACAACGAAATATGATTTTAAAACAAAATTTTAAAGAATGCGGTGCACAAAAAAATTTCGAAAGCCGCTCATTGAGCGAAAATACTGTGCTGTGAAATAGAAAAATGATGCTGACTGTAGTGAACAAATAAAGTCAGATTCAAGATTCCTTGTTCGTCCTCATATTTTGTTGGTTAAATTTAGGCCACGAAGGCAAAGTTGAATAACTTCCTTGAAAATACTTTCAACAAGATCTGTACAGGTTGCGAAATATCTTCTACAAAAATGTTATCAACGGTTTGAAAGTATGCTTCCACGAAAATGATGTTTTATTGCCTACAAAGTACAAATGGCATCGCAGAATGAAAAAGCACTTTACGAAAGTTTCCAAACAATATAATGCTTATCTTATATACTTCATACCAACGGCAGAAAGAAGAGTAAGAACAAAAACACTACCAACAATCATAGTTAGTCTTCCCTTCTTTGAATGTTTGCTTTTAAAAGTTTCATCTATCAAGTCGCATTCCCGTTCTTTTGCTCTGGGGAGTTCCTAAAAAACACGAAAATAGTGAGATAGTATGAAAAACAGATGAACTTAAAGAGATGAACTCAAATCAAACTAAAGCAATCTAAAAAATTTTCTCAATACTGAGAAAAGGTTCTCCAAAGACAAGACGAAAGGAAAATGTTTCGAAAACCATGTAAAATTAATATAAAAAATCTTACAAATAATTTGCCTAATCAGTCAAGTCACTATTAAAGCAATTAAAAATACAACACAACCTGAAAATTCATATTTAAGTCTTACAATTGCAAAAAGGCTTAATTAGAAGGTCTCAAATATCTACGTGTAAGAAACTTGTATCTGGACTTAGAAGTTAGTTTCTTAAAATGTTGGCACATTTTAGTGCTAAAAGTTTCTTAAAAGTTTCTGAAGTAGGCTCCGGTTAATCTTAGAGGAAAGGAATCTGTTATTGGTTGTAAACCATTTTATGGAATAACAGATAATGTAGCTCTTAGACCGGGTCGATAGACCTCATGAGACCAGTCGGTTTCAGTCGATTCTTGCTGTTAGATAACACAAAATAAAATTTTTACGAGTTTCTTATAAACAAATGTATGTGCTAAAAGTGCAAGAAAAAGGATGAATTTAACTTCATAACTTATTCCAATTCGTTTACTGGACTCTAAAGTATTTTCAGAAAAAATATTGAGAATTTTAGCTGAAGGTTCTTGAAATAAATTGTTCTTTTATGCGGATTTTTACTGCACAAAGAAGGCTATAAAAAAAAATATTTCTAAAGGTAAACTATTTTCACCGTTAGACGTTCAATTTTTTCTCATGTAATAAAAACCTCTCATTTATGTTAACTTTATGCAAATCTCTCACGAATAGTGATTGAAACAATTTTTAAATATTTTTCTGAGCCACAAGTTTAATTTTTTTTCAAAATCTGCTTCAACGAAATCCTCTGGTTTATGCTGAATTTCTAAGCAAATCTTTAACAACAGTTGATCAAAACAATATTTCTTACCGTTATCAAATAATTTTCCAAGTCTTTCAAACTGGTTTGCAGCTGAACTGATACTCCAGTAGCTCCTTTACATTGTTCAATTAATGTTTTTTGAATGCTCGAATCATCCTAGAAAAAAATTACACTGATACTTGAATTACAACGAAATTACAATTATCAAATAATTCAAAAATAAAAAATCTATATATTTTATTTTGAAAATCTTAAAAATAATGCATAATGTGCATCATCAAAAAGAGAATTTTCCTGAGTTCTTCAAAAGTTAATTTAAAACAAATGAACATAAACATAATTATTACACCAGACAACGTTAACATTACATGATATTAAAGGCAAATAAACATTGGGGTGATAAAATGCTCCTAAACAAACTGCTAAACTATGGAATGAGCTTGATCATACACTGCAAATACTAAAAATCATAAAACGTTTTAATATAAATTAAAACGAGATATGCTATCAAAATATTAAAACAAAGAGTGATAATTGTGTATCAAACCTAAGCTTCTTAGTTTATCATATTATATTATTATTACACATACCCGTATACTTATACCAAATTTATCTTACTTTTACATTTTGTTACCGTTATTGTTATATATGTTATTTTTACAGATTTTATATGTTATTTGTTATATGTTATTTTTACAGATTTTAGTTATCGGCCGCAGCAAGATAAGCTTTGTTTTCCTAGGGTTGAATAATTTGCAAAATATTTTAATATTGCAATTTTTGCATAATATGAATAAACTTTTATTTGACTGGGATATTTATTTGAAAATTTGAAAACATTTACCATGAATAAATATAGCAAATTCAAAGATAACTTGCACCCAAATTATCAGTTCACGGACAGTTTAAGAAACGATGGACAGCTCTCGTGAAAATATTGACAAGGAAACTTGATCGCAAACCTATCATTATCATCAGCATCATTTTATTCATAGAATGCCAATGCATATAAGACATATCTAAGGATTCTATATGACCCAAAAAAACAATGCCTCACTAGCTTGGATCGTTAAATCAAATTGTAAATAAAGAAGAGAATGTTTAATATTAGATATATTATTCACAGTATTGCAATGTTTCATGGGAATAAATGTTTTTGTGAATTCTTATTGGTAAGTCAAACGGGGAAGAAAACTGAAACCAATTCCCTGCGCTGGGGGAAAATAATGAAACTTTAGAATAACAAGAATATTGAAGAATATATTTACCCTTGATATATTAAAAATACAAATGAAAAATGCATCAGTGACAAGTATATAGCTGTGAATATAATCTAAATAGTATTTAATTTTTTTTATGTTTGAAAATTTACATCGATAGAATATTTCAGTTCGTAGCTCATTTAAATGATGAATACCTGTCTGATTAAACTTTTGTTTCCTGCAACGTAGCTCTTTAAATAATCAACACTACTTTGAATGCATCTTAAATGATTTGTTATGTTTGCAGAAATCGCTGCAGCTTCCAGTGTGCTAAAAAAAGGAAATAATAGACAAATAAATTTCACAAATCACCATCATTATTTTTATTTGTAAAGGAAGACTCACAAATGGTTTTCTTTTACATATGTCGTTCTTATGAACATATGAGGGGTGGGGGTTGTGTTTGAGAATGTATCATTTCTACATAAAATTCATCGATTCTGCACACCTGAAGTTGCTGGTGCGATGAAATGAAATAAAATAAACTACGATTATGATGTATATATAAATTACATTTTTACGCCATTTATCAATTTTTGGATCTGGACCTTTCTAGGTAGGAGATGAGGTCCGAGAGAAACGTTCAAAACAACGACATGCATGACAAAATGGATTTGTGAGTCTTCCCTAAACGGCAAAACCTCTAAAAATTAATCAATTAAAAAAAAAATTTAATATGAAACTGCATTTTTACGCGACTCAAGAGTAGCCGAGCTTATCAAACTTTGACCATAAGCTGTAGGTATGCAAACTCAACTTTGGTCTCTTTCTTTGTCTCTTGTCCATTAAAAAGAATTCAACGAAAGCTAATCTGCTTACACGATGGAAAATATTCCGAAATGACAGTTATTGAAATTTAAACATGGCGATCGCATGAAAACAGGTTAGCTCTGATCCATCATTTTAAGAGAAAAAGTCGTTACGTTTCCGTACCTTATTCGAGTTCCTTTTCCCTGAGTAAGAGAAGAATAGTCCCCTTCGTTTATGTGCGCTTCCTTTATCGCATCTAATATCTTTTTCCTCGTCCCTAATTGATTTATACCAATCTGAAACAGGAGTAATTGAGGGTTAAAATTAAGCAATAAAAGTAAACAGGTAACGCCAGGGATAGTGGAACACAAAAGTGGAATTTTCCAAAACCAATAATGATTGACACGAATACAATTTCTTGATATTCATATTGAACTTCAAATACCGTAAAATATACATTCAAGGCCCCTTCTATAAGTTTAGTTCCAAAATTTCACAAATTCAGGAAACTAAGCATGACCTAATCCCGGTCAGTGACATTTTAATTCTTTTCGTGTAATTTTAAAAACTCTAAAAATAAGCCAAAAATGAATTGTATCATCTCTCTAATAAGTCCTTCCTCCCCACTTTTCCATACATTAAATATGTCACAGGAAACTTAGATTTTACTAAAAGTAGATACTACAACAGTCTCGTTCCAAGACCACATATCAGATGTCTCTGCGTATAAAAAACGCGTTCATACCGGAGCCCAGTCCCCCTTTCAAAATTACGTCAGGGTACTAGAATGATACTACAATACAACAACGTCGTACCTTGGTCAAATCTTCGTCAGTTAAGCATAGAAAATCGTGAAAAGCAATTTCATTTTGCTGAAAATAAAATAGAAATGATGATTGCATCGATAAGAATATGTAATGTACAGCAAAATTCTCGCATGACGTGAGCATGAAGCAAGCAGATGACATATAAATTTCTAAGTCATTCTTACGAGATTTTTCGTGTCAATTTTTCCAATTCAATGGCAGATAGGCACATTCTTTATATTTTACACCATATGTAAGCACCCCTACCCTTCTTCTTAACAAAACAAACCTTGCCCTTCTCTCTTTCAATTCCGGGAGTTAGTTTACTAATTTAAATATGTTAAACCAAGGGTATTAGGACATCAGATAGGTTGGATGAATTTGTTAAGTTTAATTTCTCTGGTAATAAAATAGGCCGTACCATGTCTTGATTTTAATTAAATTGTTCCCAAGAAACATGCATCTCATTTCTTGCAAGCAACATGCCGCCATTATTCAAATGATCACAAACATGGACCAACGGTTTATCGCCTTCGCAGCGGGTCACCTATTTGGAGTCCTAATACTCATGGTTAAATCAATATAAGTCAGTTTACCAATTCTAAAATTACTTGTTCTAATATTTATTATTACTAGTCACACATACCTGGAATAAACTAACGAGATGTCCCAATCCAATACCACTAATAAATAATTCTAATGTACCGTAAGTGACATATCTACGAAAGAACAAAATATTAATAAAAAAAAAAAACAAATTATTAACCCCCTTTAAAGCGCGTGCGCAGAAACATGAGCCTAATTCATACGACTCAATCAATATAAAAATGATAATGAATAAAATTAGCGTTAATTATTCATGACAAGAAAGTAGCAAAATTTGTGAAACCTTTTTATGAAAGTAAATAATAGATAATTTAAGGTTGATTACTTTGAACTTTTATTGCCAACAACTCCTTTCGCCGCTCTGAAACATAACAAAATTAATTAATGATTTAAAATAATTTGTAACTAATTCAGCAAAACAATAAAATAATAATTAACAAAATACTCTGGGGCCCTTAAAAGAAGACAACCTTTTATTTTTACTTCGTACTTTTTTTCCACAACACCCCAAAGTTATTCCAACCCCCTACTATTAAATGTAGTGTCTTGAATTCCGTTAGCTGCCATCTGTTATTAAAAGTTTTTGTTCATTTTGCTGATTATATATGTACGCGAAAATGTTTTGTACTCTATCCATCTCACAGTGATGCTATTCAAACCTATCCAACTTTCAAACACCCCTTTATTCAGACCTCCCTACTATTAAAATTTTATTTCGACCCCCACTATTTATTTCGACCCCCACTTTTTATTTCGACCCCCACTCTATTAGGAGCCCTGGATTACAAAAGTAGACAAATAGACAAATAAATAACATGTAATATAAACCAAAATTAAATCTTACCTTATTTCGTCAAGTTTCTCAAGCTTTTCCGCTGATACGTTTTCCAAGACATCTGCCAACTAATAAAATGCAATAATCCAACAATCTCAAAAAAACAACGTCATTTTATTTTCAATTCATGACCGAGATTTCGTTATTTTCAGCCAATTTTCAACTTACTAAAATTAAAAATTTAATATATTTGGATTCTAAAAAACTTTAGCATTAATAATTCATCCAAAGTGCACGAAATAGCGAAAACCATAAAATTAAAACTGCACAAAATCACGAAAAATATATACTTTTAAAATAAAACCCGCATCAAAAAAATTGTTTTGGTGTGAAAGCATCACAGAAATCAGACATGTTTTGCTAAAATATAAATATTTCAATTGCAGAACCTGCCTATTTCTATTTCTAAATATAAATTATTCAAAACCTGCTGCTGTTGTTGCTAAGTATATATGTTTTACTTGCAAAACTAAGTTTATAGACAAGCCAACTAGTATAATCCAACAATTGATAAAAAATTTGCCACACAGATTTTTAACAAAAATATTGAAATTTCAAAAACAAAATAATAAAAAATGTTATGATTTTGTTCAAATAAATAGAACCGTAAACACAGCTTTACTAACCTCGTTCCCACAAATATTTTTTAGAAAAGAAAGAAGAAACACCTAAGTAAAATTCTTTTTGATGCAAACTGAGAACTGAAAATGTCTTTAATCCAACAACAAACAAGGGAAAGGAAGGCGAAACTTCAAAAATTAATTATTTCACAACCAGATGACCAATTTCAAAACCTTTTTGCAATTCACAAACCTTCACGATGTACTTAATATAGATATTCCATATCTCATATTGTTCTGGATCACTATGCACCAGTCGCTTTGGCTACTGAGTTGAATCGCCGGACGCCAAAAAACGACTGGGCCTGAGCGGACGCAATAAAATTCGCCTCGTTTCAGAAAAATTCCATCTCAGCAAACATTGCATTGTTGGTCAATGTTCATCGCAACCTCGTTCCAATAAAATAGTTCTCGCAATATGATTGGCGAGAAAAATATTTGTCACAGCCCATTATTTTTGTGATGCTAAAATTCCAAGTATAGATCTTCAAACTCTTCCGCAGGACCATGAAAAATAGTTACAAAATTTCAAACTGCATTTTCATAACTCGAATCCCATTTTGTTTTTCAAGTCTACGAAATATTTGTCAAATGTTGACGTTAGCTTACACTCTTTGCTTAAACCAAAACCAATTCAAACTCAACTCAGAAGATATAATCTTTTTGAAACATCCATTTGCGTGATTTAAAAGGTAAATTATTGGCAAAGGCTAACTTAAATTATCTTTTTATTTTTTTAACAATTAATTTTCCTGATTTTCAACTCGCCAAATTGTCAAACAGCATTGAAATTGAGGAATAAATTTTTGACTTCTTCATCACTGAATTTTGTTCATTATTGATGAAAATTATTACTTTCACTTGCACGATTTCATAAATATATGCCAAGCCCTTTTCTTTTTGGAAGCTAAAAAAATTATCGCTTTAGCTTCGTTGCTTTCCTTTTGTACGGATGAAGAGAAAGAGCTCCAACCAACAGCGTGAAATTCTCCATTGCGTAGATATGGGAAGCAAATTAAAAACTGATCCCTCGATTTAAATACGTTTTGACGATTTGGCAAGTTGAAAACTTTCAGGAAATTATCGATTTTGGAAAAAATCAGTTAAAAAAGTATTTAATCCAAGTTAACCTTTGAGCGATAATTTAAAATTTAAATCATGCAAATCGAGTCAGTGGTTTTTATTCTACAGGTGATCAAACCAAATTCAAACCAAATTTACAGGTGATCAAACCAAATTTAAAAGCAAGCATGGCCTAGTGGTTAAGGCGCCGGACTCATAACCTCAAGGTCGTGGGTTCGAATCCCACCAAGGTC
>JAYJMH010012314.1:0-22742 GCA_036873815.1 Phacellophora camtschatica | reverse complement strand
GATTGAATGAAGATAAAAAACAAGCGATCTGGCTGTTTTATCTAATATTGAAATAGACCATATGACTGTTTTAATTACGAGGATATACTGGCTTAGTTGACTATGGTTAATGTTATGACTATGGTTAATGTCAGCACATGTCAACCTTAAAAAAAAAAAGAAAACCCAGACCAAGGACCGGTAGAGCCAAACTTACCAGAGTGGCTTCTACTCATACATTGCCCAAAGCTATAAGTTATTATTTGGTATATTCCCTATTCAATTCAATTTTTACTGTTTACGATAACTATACTCCCGCTCTCGAAAATTTTGCTTTAAGCAGATGTTGCGAAATCGAAAAATCAAATCTGATTTTCGATAACAAAATAAATTGTTTGTGATTTTGAACGCTCTTAACCAATCAGAGTTTTGAGCATCAGTTAACTATCTTATATCAAATAACGATGGGCAATACGTATTTGTGTTGCCCGCTGCTCGACCAATCAGGTCCCTAATAATATGTCCGTCAATCAGGCGGGCCTTGAGTCAAAGCTAAGAGTATAACCTTATTTAACATTGACACATATCATTAAAAAAGTCTATATGTATATATATTCTTATTTTACATTGGTTTTTAATACAACTGTCTACGATGCAAATTAAAATATAGTAAAAAGTTACAATGATATAAAATTGTAAAAATATGATTTTTCTCTGCTGTTTTGTACATATTTTTCACCCACAATTGTCTTCATTCTAGCTTTTGTCACTCTTGTGCATATTGTCAAATATGATGAATTTTTTATTTCGTCATTAAAACTGTTCCAAAGAACTATAACCCCCCAATTTCTGGATTTTTCTGGAAGTTCTTGAATTTGTAATTTGTCTAATTCTTTGGGAAAAGCTCCCAGAGGTATTCCGGACTGCTGCTGCTATTCTCTTTGTAAGTTTAAGTCATTAATTAGCTATTTGAGATTTTCGTGAATCGTCAAGCTTTTGTCCTTTTTAAGATTCCTTTAAAGATTCTTAGAGCAAGTTTTTTTTAACTTTATTAGATTCTTTATATGCAGTTTTGCTGCACAACTGCCAAATCCAAGGGCAATAGATAAACTGAGATGGTTAGTTTTGAGGCTTGTTCTTGTCTTAAACAGAATGCAATTCTTGTCTACGACTTTTTTGCTTGTCTTTTGCATATTCTTCGTACACGGCCATCATATTTTAATTTGTTGTCAATAGTTACCCATTAGACCTGCTCCAAGTCTATTTCGTTTATCAGTAAAAAATTTGTCACTGCGGTGGAAAATACCCTACAGAGGAGGGACCTCAGGAATTCCCGAGGTCTCTCCTCCGCAGGGTATTTTCTCCGCAGTGACACTGACATATCTAAAGACATATCTAAATAGCTAAATACAACAATTTGATATGTTGAAAAATAGAAACACTTTAAAATCAGAACTTACCCTTTGTGAACCTTGCTAGATCATTCCTTTGTGATTTTGAACGGTTATTAGTGTTGGTAGGAGTATTCATTTGTCTTGTAGCTGGAAAAAATTAAATTTCTAATAGAAAAAAATAATATTGATAAAAAATAAAAGAAATAAAGAAAAAGGAACTCCGAGAATTTCTTAAACTTGCTCTAATTCTATTTCTTTTTAATACGAGAAAAGGACAAAAGGAGAACTGGGAATAAAATCAACAGAGACTGAAACTTTTTGTCCCTTATCGTTTGCTTCCTTTTCTCAGTTTTGGTTCTGTCTGGCTTTTTATCTGGTAGACTTGCTCCATGTCTATTTCGTTATTCAGTAAAAATATGTCACTACGGAGGAACATACCCTGCAGAGAAGAGACCCCAGGAAAATAAGAACGAAATTTCGTTCTTATTTTATACTTGGAGCACTCTTTTACGTCTATTTATCATTTTATCAGTCTATTTATCTGGCAAGTGCCGGAAGAGCACTCTGGGTGCACGTTCCTCCGCAGCGTCTTTCTTTTTTCCCTTGAAGGAATCCCCCCCCCCCTGCGAAGAAGGGAATAGCAAGGAAATTTTTTTTTGCCGAACGAGGCTATAATTTTCATGAAATTTGGTGCTACGCGTAGTTAGTTTAAGTGTATACGCGAAACAAATATTCTTTAAAAATGTCTATCACCAGTAAAATTAAACGATGAATCCATTTATAAAAATTAAAAAAAACGCTGCGGAGGAGCGTGACCCTGGGTGGATGGGTTGCGAAAATGCTCAAAAGGGAAATTGCTTCAGGGAAAATTACACGGAGTAACTAAACTGAATACCCGCCAAAACTGAACTGAGAGTACAACATTACATTGGTATGGATTGATGCTATGAAAGAAAACACCAAAAGTAAGAATTTTGCCAGGTAGTTTATGTCATAATCTGTTATAAAAAACTGATATTAAACTGCCTATGAATCTTACGTATATTCTATGTGACATTAAGTGGCTGGAATATGAAAAGCCTGCTAAATTAAATTAGGTTTAATATGATGAAGAAGAGACGAGCCTCAATGGGTCCAAAGTTGATTCCATGTAAAATCCACGCCGGATATTTACGCCACGACAATACAAGAACAATAGAAAATCGTAATTCCACGCCGGATATCTCTGGCATAGGCAGAGGCAAAACTAAAAAATATTTTTGGGGGGTACAACTTCAAAATTTGCCAACAAAAAGGGCGTGGTTAATAAAAACAAATCTCACTTCCACGTGACAAAATTTTCAACCTGCCCCAACATAATGCCAGTCGGACATGTATTTTTGCAGCTTGTCACATGTTTGGGGGGCCGGGGTACTCCCTGGGAAATTTTTCGTGACCATGCCCTTCAGATTGGCTTAGAACAACTCCATTATATGTTTCATATCGATGATTGACCTTCACTTCAAGGTAGGTCAAACATCTGACATAAGGTTTAGCAAAATTTTGAAATTTAAGATTGCTGGAATGGCTATCTATTTAAGATTGCTGGAATATCCTGTTTTTATATTCTTATGACGAAAAAGGTTGAATTTTTTAGCAAAATTATAATTTTAGACAACTAGTTCTAACACAGGAAATGACAAAAATAGGGATTTCCCTGGAAAAAAATTGAAATGTAGAATGCTATATGGGCTGTTGTGTCATATTTTCTAACAAGAATGCTTGTCGGCAAATTGCAAGTCATGATCTTTCCCAGAAAACAATTATGTATTTTGCTAATATGTTTGAAAAATTAGTGGTCCAATGACGACATATATAAAAAATAATTCCAGACAGAAAGTTGCCTTCTTTGTTTGGGATATATCTCAATTTGCCGACAAAAATTTCATTTGTGCCGACAGATAAAGTATTGGGGGTACAACGCCCCCCCGTACCCCCCTATGGGGACGCCCCTGTTGTTAAACCAATTTTAAACATCGCATTTGTGTTGAGTAAAATTCAATTGATTTCGAGTCTACGTGTCTATCACAAATAAGACCAAAATTTGTCTTAAAAAGACTTTAGAGAGTTTGAAAACCAGAAACCAAAGGAATATGAATTCTGAAAACGACAAAGCGTTTGAAATTGGAGGTTTCGGAGGCTCGGAAATCTGCCGTTTTCTCGAGAGATGCCCAAAAGAATGCGTTTTTTTTATCTCTGCGAAATCTGCGAACAGAAGAGGCTGAAAAATAAAATAGAATACGACCATAATTTGACTCGACCAAATAAGTCCGAAATATTAGATCTTTGAACTCCAAATATTATGCTAAATCTATTTTCGAATCGTTGCATTTTGGAATAGAAAATTCGAATGCAATATTCTTCTATTTATAGAGTTCGAAGGGGGTGGTTGAAGATACTACATTCGAATATAAACCAGATCATAGTTAATTTGATTACTGAAAGTCGCACGTCAAGTTTGTATTTATTTTTTTCTGGATTCGAAAGAAATGGGCCAATCGACCTCATGCTTTTCATCGAGATCTGCAGATTCCTTTGCACCTTCGTGGGGAAAAAATGGCTACATTAACAAGTCTGGTAAGTGAAATTTGTCTGATTGAATTGCAAACCGCTTTGATGCCTACTGCCCTACTGGCTAGTCTACATGATATTTAGAATGACTCATGAGTTGCAATAAGAGATTCCCCTTCAAAACTCGCTTTTAGATGGAAACTTAAGACTGCTGAATTTCATGTAAAACTTTGATATTTATATCCCCAATCCCCACTACTTAAATAAACTTTTTTATCACTAGCTAGATAGCAGTTTAGCTGACACACTTTTTCATCTTTTTTGTTTTACTTCACATTTGTTCCGTTAACTATTAAAACATTTATTGAAGATTGATCGTTGAAAGGCGGGGCTTTGGATGAAGCAAAGAAAATTGGATAAAATGGTAACTAGAATAAATGATTAAAAGTAACAGAATTTTCTAAATAACTCTTAGCGCAAAACCAATCGAATTTTCAAACAACCAATAACAGAACAAATATTTTTGTTAGCCAATGAGGTTATAGCTTTTGTAACGTAAATTAGTCTTAATTTTCACCGCGCACGCAGCAAAACAGTGTAAAACATCGTTGTTATTGAATATAAACACTTTGCACAGTAAATAGACTTGTTTAAACTACAGAATCTATGAATGGAGTCCAAGCAAAACAATGTAATCCAATTCAACACTCAAATTGGTAACGAAAGTGTAAAGTGCAATCATCTCTCAAGGAAACATAAAAACGAATGAAAAAAACAAAAATCACTTGGACATCAATTAGAAAAATAAATGATAATTTCTATGTGGAAAAATTATTTAACTTTTAAAGTAGATTTCAAAATAAAATTTTCACAAGTTCATCTATGATGTCTAAATGATTTTTGTGTGTTTTCTTGTTTTCTTGATGTTGTTGCTGGTTTTTACAACTTGTATTTTAAATCAAATCACTTATGTGTTTTAATGCAAAAACATCTGAAAAGCATACATGTTTATTATTTGAAAAAAAGAACAAAATTTCCCAAAATCTAATAAGTTGTACGGCAAATAGGGACTCGAGGGCATTTTATTTACTTTACTTTATTAGTCTAGTATAAAAATATGAACTGAACTGAATATCGATACATCTCCGCAGCCATTGGAGATGATATGCACCGTGGATCCTTCAGTATGATTCCCGACATACACCAACAAGCAACATACGAAGACTGCCTCCTTTCGCTTGAAACTGAACAAGATCCCAACAATCATTCCCAGCAACCACTCTTTGATTATCCAGATATAATCACCGAATTTTGCACAAATGAGCAACGGTTGTTGGCTGCTGTTCCAAAGAGAGGAAAAGTCCCTGATTTGTGCGTTATTGGAAAAAAGATTTCCGTGATTCCGTCCCAGAGAAGAGCTGATTCATCTACATGCTATAGACTGACTTTGTGACACGGAAAGAAAAACCCCACAACCAAAATACATCGAGAATTAGTTCGTGAATATATTTTTATGCCACAGTTCGAATTTCAAGTGCAAATGCTGTTTGCCGGTCACTGTTTCAGATGGATAATAACTGCATACATTATAATGAATTATGACTTAAAGATGATTTGCTTTGGAAAACCAAGGCATTGCTCTTGTAGCCAATCACATTGTACTTGTGCTTCATTTTAAGGTTCTTTACTCATTTACCGCATGCCGTGAAGGGCCATACACAGGGCTTATATGGCTCATCGATAATTTTAGATAAACAATCTAAACCGTGATAGTTTTAAGTAGTAATTTCGGGCAGAAATTCGTATTAATTTCAGGAATTATTACCTTCAGACTCAATATTTTCAATTTGGGAAGGGCTATATTGTCCATACCGTTGTCATGGGAATTCGGACGCCAAAATAGTAGCTACAGATAATTTCCTTTCATTCATTTTGCCTTTTTGCAATTTATTTTGCGGGGCTGCGAGCTTCGCATTCGGCATTTTTAAAATGGCGCCAGCGCAACGTCGCAGCATCGCGAGTAAATTCTAAAAGTAAAACAACAGAAATGAAGTTGCAAACAGAAAACAACAAAATGATTTAATTAAATATGGTAGAAACTTCTCTGGAACTACTGTTTTGACGTCCGCATTCCAATGCCCTGGTACCAGAGGCTTTTTTGCTCGAATTCGAGTATTTAATCTCTGCAGTTTTGAGTCTCTACTATCCAGGTAAATGCCAGCAGAACTTTGTATTAATTTGAGACATTTGAAAGCAAGCATATTTTTGGAATTTAGAATTAAGTTAGTTTGTGTGTATGCTACCTTCTACAAAATTAAAATATGGAAGAATTTTCCTGGTTTTAAAACTAAATTCGGGCGTGAAATGGCTAATTTTATGGCTAATTTTATTGATTGTTCTTAATTTGATTGTTTACGTACATTGAATGGAAGATCATGCAAAAGAAAATTGCAAAAGAACTGATGTTTAAAGCTTAATTTCTTTTTCTGTAATTATCTACCCCGGGTGCCAAATACTAAAAAAATTAAAGGAAAGAAAAAATGAGAGAGGGAAAGCAGGAAAGAAAAATTATCTTGTTTATCCTAGTTTTTTGTTTTGTTTTTGGCTTTGCCACCCAGGATAGTAATCAGCAATCAATAGAAAATTTTGTATTTTATTCGTCAGTTTATTTGCTTACATTTAAAAAAAGCCAATAAATTTGCAGTGTTCATGATCATGTGATAACTATTCTATGGTATGATTGGCTATTCTCGCAGTGTAAACAAATTCCTATCTTGATCAAAAACAAAACCCTTCTTTTACTCTTTTGTACATCTATTTTGTAAATAGCTATACAAATCGCAGCACTTATGAACATGTGATAGCAATTTAATAGTATGATTGGCTAATCTGAAAATGTAAAAAAATGAATATCTAGATCAAATGCAAAATTACTCTATTCTTTTGTAACCATTGTTTAGGCATGACTAGTTCATGTTATATATCGTCTAATATATTATAATCAACAAAAATTTGCTTAACAACAACCTATATAACTAAACTGAACTTGCACTTTCTGTCGCACGAGGACGAGGATGTCGAGAAAGGATAGAAAACGATGTTTATTGAAGTTGATTAGAAACAAAAGGCAGATATTCGAAGAAAATGAACAAAGGATCGATAACTTGTTGTACACAAATGAAAAAGATATTACAATGTTTTAGGGATTAATCTTTGCAATCTTTAGGCATGAGTTTCAACTTCATATGAATGTACATAAATGTTTTAATATAGATAAACTATTCCTCTTACCCATGTAAAAATGGCAATAAACACGCGCCAAAGCATGACTTATCACGGGCTTTATGAATCGTGTTTCCTATTTTTCGGTTTCTCATCATCCATGCATTTTTATTGTGACGTGGTTTGCTTTTTATCTATGTGAATTTTATATTATTTTGTTTCTCATCACCCATTCATTTTAGAACTCATGGGCGTTAGGACACGATCAAAATGCATGATTAATGGTGATGAGAAACAAATAAAATTGAAAGCACACCCCATGATTCTAAATACCCGGGGCTTTATTTAAGGAAAACCCTGAAATAAACTACTTTTCGGAACATTTAAATTTATTGTCGAATTACTCCAATAAGCGCAAATTAAATTGTCAGGAATTTTAATAAACGTCTCTCCAAATAAAAAAAATCCCGCAGCGAAGGAGCGTTCATCATAGCAAATCATCAACAACATGGCTTGAAGCTCAGCTTCTTTTCAGTATCTTGGCTTTCGATTTCAAAAACAAGTCTGTAAAAATATGCCAAATAGATCTAGAGTAAACAAGGATGACGATACAACTGCGAAGTGCTGTAATTATAAATTAGCAGGTCCAACAACCAAGGTAAATGTATCATTATATTTGTTGTTATGTTATGTGTTTGTGTTGTGCGCGGCGCGTGTACTGTGTTGCGTGGTGTCTCGCTGATAAACACAAATATTGATGTACGAAACATTAGCGTACAATAAACATTCAGCATGTGGTCATTATTTTCATAGTAAACTACAGGTAAACAGACATAAATGATTTATGGAAATTAATAGTCGATGACCCAATTTTTTTTTTATTGAGCATCGGGACACCTTTTATGCCCCATATGGAACAAAATGGTGCGACGCTTTTGTGAGTGAAGTGTATCTTCAAAGCTTCAAAATATAGAAATATAAATTTTAAAAATATAATTGAATACTGCCGATATCATCCCATTGGCCAACTTTTTTCAAATTAATTTGTGCAGCCATTTACTGTCATTGCATGGGGATATATGAATGCAAATTGCAGCACCGCCACAATAATAGAACAAAAACTTGTCATGTTAGATTGTGTTTCTATGCCAGAATTTGTGAGAACAACACAACAATGAAAAATTCAGAAAATATATAAATTTACAAAGCCATATTTTTTCTAATCTTTTTTCCTCAATTCTAGAAAGTACTCAGGAATTTGGTTTGGATGCTGCCATCTTTCTACTTGATTCTCTATTCTGTGTCATCTATCATTTATGCTATTTTTGGGTAAGAAATTTCATTTCAATATAAATTGCAATTGGAATTTTAAGGCTTTTACAGAGAAATAAAAGCTGAAAATCCACTGAGGGTTGCTGTTTTATGCAACTTAAGACTTATTTTAATTATAATATGTAAAGGAAATATTTATTTACTGGCGTTTCATCCCAAACTGGAAAATTTCAGTGAAAGGGGAACATCTTCTGTGCAAGGTTCATCATCTGTGCAAGGTTCATAAAGACAAAATGACCTATTGTTCTTCTATTTTCTGCATCTCTGCAGTTTCAGTGCAAGAAATAAAGAATCTAGTCTGGGGTGACCCAAATTGTACAGGTGACCCAAAGAAAATTGTACAGTGACCCAAAAATGTGGTTTGTTTGCCAGTTTATATGAGATGATTTTTTCATTTCTACATTTATCTGATTAAGATCAAAGTTCAAATTAGTTTGAAAAAAAATAAAAAAAGCACTTCATATAAAGCAGCCAGTAATTCCTGGAGACAATGGTCCAGGTTTTAACTTCCACTATTCTTTTCTAGCAGGACAATCAGCAAACCTCCATTATAATAATAAAGAAATAAAAGGTTGACCAGTTTCTCCGAAAGCTCTTTCTTCTTTCCCAACAAAATCACCTCTGACTAAAAATGTCCAAGACAACAGAGTGTACAGTAATTGCCATCAGCACATGGCTGGAATATTGATTTTTGCAGTTTTGATTTAAGTTGTCAAAATGAATGACCAATATATTGACAAAATAAATCTTCAGAACCTAAGTTGGCATCTCAGCTGCACATCTTTGATCAATTTTACAGAATCGAAAGGAGTTACTAACAATTTAGTAAGCTTGCAAATGCACAACTTTTCTTCTCACCCAGTTGTTCATCTTTAAAAAATTTATTAAATTTAAAATGTTTAACTTCTGTTAAATCCCGAGAATTTAAAAAAGGCATTAATTTTTTAAATTGATTAAAGTGCCATTGGAAATTTCTACTGCATATACAGTAGTAAATAAGGTTACATAATTTTTCCTTATCATTATTTTGATATTTAGTTATTTTCTTATTCTAGAAAAATATTTTATCCCAAGGCACCATTTAATTTCAAAGCATGCTGCACAAGAAACTCCAACAACCAAGGTGCAGTGTATATTATGATTAGATTCATTTTTTTCATTTAACAACCAACAACCCCAAAAGTATGGGAGCCATGGTGTTACTAAATTACTTGCTTTTTAAGTCTGTTATGAAACAAGATTGCTGTTTTTTAAGCTGAAGTTCTTGATAGATTGAGGAAATTACTGTAGCTTAATTATAGCAACATCAAAAGGGCCTAACTAATAGACAGTATTTGACATTTGTAACTGCTTGGTGTCTTTTTTAAATGTTTAATTTTTCTTTTAGTAACTGGCATTACGATTTTGGTCACTTGTTTTCTGTCAACCTTTGCATTTTTGCTGGTATCAACAGAAAGAATATGGGATCACATACTCACAGTAGCAATAGTTCATTCATTGATAACTGCAGCTGGTAAGAGAATATTCTAGATTTTTAATTTGCAAAATTGATTTTACTTTTTAAAGTTGCTAGATCAATTTATAACATCAAATATAGATTTTAATTAAAAAATTACTTTGAAAGTTTAAATGAATTTACTTGATGAAAAGCAATATGCCAGCTTACTAAAGATATTTTAAGAGAGAGAAGACAGTGCAAAGAAGAAGGCAATGTAAATCAGTAGAAATCAGCCAGGAGTTACAAACGTTTTTGAAACATAAATGAGATTTTTTACAAAAGGTATTTGAAGAAGAAGAAGACAGTGCAAAGAAGTAGACATCAACGAGAAGTCAAAAACGTTTTTGAAACATTATTGAGATTGTTTACAAAAGATATTTGAAGAAGAAGAAGAAAACAGTGCAAAGAAGTAGAAATCAAGGAGAAGTCAAAGACGTCAACAAGGAGTCAAAGACGTTTTTGAAACATAAATGAGATTTTTACAAAAGGTATTTGAAGAAGAAGAAAAAGACAGTGCGAAGAAGCAGACATCAAGAAGTCAAAGACGTTTTTGAAACATAAAAATAGATTGTTTACAAAAGATATTTAAAGAAGAAGAGGACAGTGCACAGAAGTAGACATCAGCAAAGAATCAAACATATTTTTGGAACATAAAATAGATTGTTTACATAAGATATTTTACGAAGAAGAAAGTGGTGGAAAGAAGTAGACATGAAGTCAAAAACGTTTTTGAAACATGAAAGAAACTGCTCACAAGAGAGTGTCAGGATTTAAAATTAAGAAGCTTGTGTCTTAGAAAGAAGACGATTTACCTGTAATTGCATGTAAACACATTTATGGCAACGATAGGACAAATGTTTACAATTAATCCAAAACGCAGATACGAATGAGCAGTAAAATCGAGCAATCTTCAACGAGGTCCGGAAAATATTTTTATCCTGTGCAAAAGTTTTCTAAATTTGAAAACAGATACAAAATTTAATTTTCTTTAAGCAGGCTAACACACCTTTGAATAGTTCTATTATTTTACGTTGCTTGTAAATAATTCAGATCTTTTGTGGAGTTTTGACAAGGTTTCTTTTATGTTATACTCTTCGTTTTAATTTTAGTTATGGTTGAATTTCCATTGAACTGGGAGTGGTGGGTGACTTTGTGTAAGTTTATTTTCAATTTAATATTTTTAATTGTTCATTTGTTATCATGTGCTGTCTATTTTTATTATTTATTTTATTATTATTATTATTTATGTAGATTTCTATTTTTTATCAGAAAACAATACAATTGGCGATCAAAAAGAATAAATTTAACGATAAGAACGTTAAGAAGAATAAGGTGCACACTAAATCAAACACACTTTTCCTGTTTGTTATTGTGATTTGCTTTGCTCTATTAAAAGGTGTGATACCTCTTTATAGAGAGTAATATATCATTCGTTAAATAAGATATATAAGCATTGCATTGATTTGCTTGGGTCGCATAGAGTACAAGACTATATTGTAAGATATGTATTTTTATAAACCAAATTTTATTCACTCATATCTTTTGTTTAGCAAAATCTGCCTTTGATGTTAGCTTAACACAAACCTTCGAAGATTCAGACTTGTTTTGATATTCCGTTTTAGTGATTGGATCTATAATCATGATCGTGCTTGGTGAATCATTAGCATTTTGTATAAGAAAGAAACGCGACAAGAGAGCTTCAAATAAAGATCCAGGTAATGGCATTTCGACGTGATACCTCAAGGTATTTATTATTTATACTAGTTTCAAGAGCACTCAAAACCTGTGTGACAGGTGACTTTGAATTTGTAAACCGTTTTTAGAATGAGAATTTACATTGCTACGCTCTACAGAATTTACATTGCCTAGTTTGCAAAGGTTCGTTTGTATGGCAACTGACAACAAAATAATACATCGCTTTTAACTGTAGTTTAATCGACTGAAGTATGGTATCGGCGGGATTTAACAGGCAGTGGGATATCTCAGGCACGTGCAGTTTTGAACAATAACAAAACACCACACAAACACTAATAACTGTTCAAAATGAAACGGAATGGCCTGGGAAGGTTCACAAAGAGTAAGTTCTGATTTTGAAGTGTTTGTGTGGTGTTTTAGTTGTTCAAAACCGCCAGTACTTTGCTAAAAAGCACCCTGTTAACTTTCGTATAAGTGCCTCTATAACAGAATTGTTACAATTTAGGAGACCAAAGATGTTTAAACTGAGAGTGATGACTTTTCCCACTTTTTTGCACCATGGCGGCAAGTTTCCCTCAGTTTCTTTGTTATATCTTATGCTGCTGTTTTCCCGGGAAATACCAGGCACCAATCAGAACAGTGTATTTCATCTTGTTGCTATGACTTCAGAAAATTTCAAATCATAAAGCATAACGAATCACAGTGCTCAGAACGTTGAATTCGAAGGCTTCGAGAATTGAATTCGAAGCTTCGAAAATCTAAGTCGAGGCTAAGAAAATTAGGACCAAGATAAATGGAACGACGTGCAATCAGATATAATAATAATCTAAAAATAATCACTGTCAGCACAATAATAGCAACTATATGCTGAATACTGACATGATACGAGCATAATCAAAACGAGCACAATCAAAAGTAACTTTGAAAAACACATACATGGGACGCAACTAACGATAATTGGGCACTTGGGAAATAATAGGGACATAACAAAGAAAAAGAGGGATACATAGGGACTCGTGTATTAGTAAGCCTAGAGCCACCTAGCCTGTAAACAGGCTCTCAAAATCCACCCTAGGTTTTACATATAATATTATTTATTCCTTCAGCCAAAAGTGAATAATAATATAGTGGATTCTTTATAAGACGGACATACCATCAATCTTTGTAAGACGGATATACCATAAAGTGGACGCTGAAAACTTCTGTTCCATTGTTTCTTATCAAGGTCCTTAAAATTTTTTCCACAAGACGAACATTTCATTAATACGGAGATTTTGTACGAATGGTGTCCACTTTATAGATATTCTACTATGGCATATTTATAAAATACATGCATGCATATATTGTTAAAAACTGTATATTTCATCTATTGTTTAATTGCAAGTAAATATGAGAACCCTCTTCTGCCTTTTAAGTTTTGGTTTAGTACAGTTTTATTTGTTGTTACTGGAGTTTATGAAGGTACGCAATTTTGTACTATTTTCTATTTTTGTCAATTTCATAGTATCAATTTTGATTATGAATAATTTTGAATTTCTGAAAATGTTGTAAAATTCATTGATATCAAATATATAAGAATCAAACCAAACATGTTTCATTCAATGAAGACTGTTGCTATTGATACAATCAAGTTAGAATTTTCAAACTATTTTTGATTTTTTTATCTGATTCGATTTTTATAACTTTAAGTTTTGAAATGTTTGAAAAATATTTGGTAAAAAATCTGGAAAATATTTTTTTCCTGTTATAACACTTTTGAAGTTTTGTAAATCATTAGTGTTTTAGTGTTATAAAAAGTAGAAAGATTTTGATGTTTTGATACAACCTGCAGCTTACACTTAAAACATTGCCGAAACTTAACCATGTCACCCCTGGAAGGGCCATATGACCCATTGCTAAACAATATCTAGTGTCAGTATTTCAGGATGTAGATGCAGACAGAACTTTGTATTGATTTCTGATGTTTCAACGTTAGTTAATTTCTTAAATTACGTTAGTTTGTATATGCTACCCCCTGCAAAATGAATCTTAGATAGGATTTACTTGTTAATTAATAATAAATACGGGCGTAATCGGGTTAAAGTTGGGGTTTATTACGTAAATAGCTAGAACAAAACAAGAAAGACGAGTCAAGATATCTTTAACATCAATTGTTTTTCAACCAAGTTTCTAACTAATTTCCATTTAATCAAAGTTATCAAGTTACGGAATGCATTCTTACAAAGAAAATAAAGAGTTTCAAAATAGTAAAATTTCTAAAAATACAAAAAAAAAAATGTTCTATCAATTCATTAGCACAACCTTTCTTTCTCCGGAAGCGCTGTACCTTTCAACTCCAGTTGATTTGCCAAGTGTCCTTGCCAAGTCGCCTGATCGCAAATTTGTGCGTCCACTTTCGTACGAAGCCTTATACGTTGTTTCAAGAGTATTTAAGTCCGGTTTCTCATTTCTGCTCCCCGTTCGTACACCCCTCGTCATATTGTAGCCATTTCCTTTCTCGATACTTGCCCTTTGCGTATAGGCATCATCAGTTTGTGTTTGATATGGGGCTGTGTCTTGATCTATAATGTCTCTTAGCGGCGACCCCCTATCTCCGCCGGCACTAAGCTTGGAAAGACCTACTGTGACATCATCGAAATTTTTCTCTGCGATGAAATCTGGGTTTGTGAGTTTCTGTCTCGTCTCCATGCACTTGTTATCGAGCGCCAACGAGTTTGTTTTCGTGGCCAGATCTTCCTCAATCCTTGCTAAATCCTGCTCGAGGTTTTGCAGCGCGCTCTCAGCAGTTTGCAATTTTTCGATCAGAGCCTTTATGGAGCCATCGATTTCGGCAACCTCGTAGCAAAGCTGGTATTGCGGAATGTCTCTGCACAGTTCTACGTTTGGACGATGTGTTCGATTCTCCAGGCGTGTTTGAGCAACCTTTGAATATAAAAACAAAAATTAACGTAAGGGTGAGATTTCGGAAATGTTAGATTTCTTGAGAAATTTAAACGTCACTTAAACCAGGTGTGCCATGAAAACCTAACCACGTTTGATGGGATGCCGTGAATCGTTTACTTTGCGGATTGTAGAAAAATTAAAAATTGGGGAAAAAGGAGCTCTTTTTCCATTTTTTCCTTTCTCATTTCATTATGTTGAGGCTCTGGAACCCTCAAGGGTAAAATTAATATAAAAGACAAAAATAAGAAAATGTTTTGCATTTTACCTTCATGGGTGCCATTTTCGCATCGATAGATTCTTTAAGGCCCAGAATATCTTGCTCTAACGTTGCTATCTCTTCTTTTGTCTAACAGGAAATAAAATTATACAGTTAGCATGATTATTTAATGGTGTGGGATTTTGAAGAATATTCGTGTATTAGTGATTGATATTGAATTTACATCAGGGATCAATTTTTGCTTTGCTTTTTTCTTCCCTAAAAGGAGAACTCAGAAATGTATTTTCAAATTTGCAAAAGTCCTCTTCATTGTGACTGAAGATCAAGTATCCTGAGTTTAATAGTTTAACAAAACTCAAAATCGTTTACATTGAGCTTATAATTTGTTCAATGAGAACTTTTAAATCATATTTGTTCAAAATCATTTTTTTTTAAAGCTACAGGTCCAAATTGGTAAACGTTTTTGAGTAACCAGGCACAATAATAATTAACTTCATTAATGTCATTCTTGCTAATTTATTATAATTATTATACATCATTTCCCAATTTACAATAATAAATAATTTTTTTAAAATTACGACTTACATACAAATGAATATGATAAATTTACAGTTTACCAATTTACAGTTTAATCTAAAAATGTACGTCTTACTCTGGAAAAATGAAGTCCACAGAAATCTTCAGATAAAACTAAAAAGGGAATACTTTACTTAGCCTGTACGCAGGATACTTTTGATGTACATTTGGGATAATAAAAGCAACTTACATTGTGTTGTTGCCATTCCAACTCATTTTTGGCTTGTTTAGTTTCATGAATTCTCTTCCTGTATGAAAACTCTGTAGCTCTTCGCTGTGCTTCAAGGTCATTGTCCGTCTGTGCAATAGTTGCAAAAATGGCTTCTCGCAGCCTTTCAGATGCCTTCATTTCTGCCTCGGCTCTCAATTTGTTGTACTGCGAGTGTGCATCCCAAGTTTCTGGTGTAACTATACCTTTCATAATGCGAGTGGGATTTACTTGAAAGTCTATTTCTGCAGATCCGTTGTGAAGGTCTGCACAGTGATCATCAATTTCAAGTGCTGCATTTTTGTCAGTAATATCACAGTGCATTTGGTGATAAGCTTCTTGGAGTAAACTAGAGAAGAATTTACTTTATTTAGAATATTGCAAAAGTTCATCATTTAGTTTTAAAAAGTCATTGCTGAATTTTCACTCTTTGCAAGATAGGAAATGCCAGCTTTTGAAATGAAATGATAAGAAAAAAACGGGAGTAGATGATATCATAGAAAAGATTGACAAGCTGAAGTAGACTTGGGCAGGGCATCTTTAAAGAATGGAAAATGATAGATGGGCCAAAAAAGCACTGAGTGGACACCTGAAAGGAAAAGAAGCAGAGGTAGACCAGCAAGAAGATAGTGGTGGGATGACATAGAGGTAACCAGTGTGGCATTTTTTCATTCCTTTATTTATTGTTAGTCAACAAAGATAGCTTTAATGAGCTAATCAAAACTAAATATGTGTCTAATATAAATAAGTAACTTTACAATATAACATGTTTTACAGTATATAAAATTATAAAAGATATAATTTCATAAAAATAAATAAGGCTGTTTAATTACTAGAATATATGGTATCAATACATAAAGAGTTGAATTAATTAAAATAATACACATTATCAGAATGTGAAAAATTTTCTGTTACGAAATGGTAAAATTATTTCATAGAAGTTTGACAGAAACGGATAGAAAGAATTTTAAGGGCAGAAAGAAATGGATTTTGCAGCTAGGCTATCAGCCAGAAGTGGCCTGAACAATGGCTAATGATGATCATTTTATTCTCCTCTAAAGAAAAAGCCTACAATTTAATTGTTGCATAGTCTTTAAAATTTATGATACAGAAAGCTTGCACCATGGTAAAACATGATAAAACTCTTTAAATTGTAAAGAAGCTAAAACCCCTTTAAGTAAATCAATGGAGTTAGCTGCAGTTATTTTTTTTAGAGTGGAGCCCTTTGTATCTGTCAATTTACTTTTAACTGTGTGCAATAATTGTAAACTTCACATTCAGTTTTGGCCCCAACACATTTTTCATGTGTGTGCAATTCAAGCCAGTGGTGTGCACTGCACTACTTTGTCTTATTCCATTAGCATATACCTAAGTGAGAGTGCATGCATTATTGCTTTTCAGGATTGCACACACACAAACCTATGATTTGATAGGCTATTATTGCATATGATTTGATAGGCTATATCATATTGCATTAATTTTTTATATTTAGTTTAGAATTGTATGCATATGTACTATGTTAGCCTACTGTTGTATTTTAGATTTTCTTTTCATTTATAAATTTTAGTTTTATAAATTTTCTGAGTGGTATAGATTGCATGATTTTTCCTGTATATTTGTATTTAACGTGCATTCTATGAATGAAATTGATTGATTGTGCACATTTACTCCTCAATTTCAGACTGGGTATTATCATACTTTCATACCATAGTTGTTCAAAAGCTTCACTGATCTTCTGTTGTAACAAGGCCTTGATTCCTTCAATCACTTCGACTTCCTGGAAGTAAAAATAATAACTTGTTATTTTGGAACAAAAATTACATCTACCTACATAAAAAGAATATTAGAAGAAACATCTTTTTACAAAATTAGTCAATGAATCCCTCAAAAAAAATATTTTAAATTTTGGCTTTGTTTGGATACCTTGTGGAGCTGCTCTTCAACTTCATCTCTAACCAAATCGATTCCAACTCTGTTTTCTCTTAACATTAGACATTCAACAGCAACATCAAGAGGCAATTTCTTCGCATCAAGTGCCCGTTCTGTGTTCTCTTTTTCAGTTTGCAAAGCATCGATTTCCTTCTGTGTGTCCTCCAAGCATCTTTCCAGGGCTTCTCTCCATTCGTTTATATCATCAATTCGTTTCTCAAGCTTAGTGTTACTGTCATGTTGTGTCCATCTTGTGTGGTTTTCTGTCTCGTTTCTCAGACGCCTTGCATCTTGACGAACATCATGAGAAGCGTTCCTCAGCCTCTCGGCGTTTGTTCGCACTATTTTGTTTGATGTGTGCCAATCAGAAACTGCATAACGTGGTGGTAGCTTCTTTGTTGCTAGTGCCATTTTGATTTGATATTTTTGAGTTTGATTTACGCCAAATTTTTAAGATCTGGATACCTCAGGATTCAGCAAAACAACTCTGATTTGAGAAATCTTTTCTTTGGCAACCGATTTTACATACAGCAATTGTTATGTTTCCAGGGCGATACCATGGAAACGACCACAGGGAAACACAATCAAGTAGTTTTTTCTCAAAGAGAGACAACTTCGGATAGAGGCCAAAAGGTAAGGACTTCTGAAAAGAACATTTTAATTTATATTCACGAGTAAAAAGAATCATCACATCACAACCATACATCAGATGTAGTTCTTGTCCTTTCTCTTATCATCATGGTATTCTACTTTACAAGTAATGGTAAGATTACTTCATGTATCTATAAACTTAATTACATTCTAATTTAATATCAAAAAGAATTAACAGAATTATCCACACACTCAAAATTGATTTGGATATTTAGATTAGACTATGTATTAATTGTATATAAAATATATATACTTATTTTAATAAGTGGATTCCATGTAAAGTCCACGCCGGATATTTACGCCAAGACAATACAAGAACAGTAAAAAAGAATCGCAACTCCACGCCGGATGTCTCCGGTGCAGGCTAGATAATACATACAAGGAATTCAGTTCGGATAATGTTAATATCATATCGACTCTGACACCAGGCCATTTTAAATTTCAAAATATCAGGGCGGGTTGGAGAAAACAGAATGTGGCACTTTTTGGGCATTAATAGTAATATTATATTATGATGACATATTAAAAAATTAAAAATCGTCATCATTCATCGCATCAGCAATAATTATCTACACAGAAGTAAAAAGAAAAAGATAAGAAACCAAAATAAAATACTGATAAGTATGAAAATAAGGATAAATATAAATCATAATAAAAATAACACATAAATATATATCAATAAAATTTAAAAACAATTATTAAAGTAAAATATTTAAAAATATTACCTACCAAAATGAAAATTACTCGATTATCTCCAAAGTTATTATCTGTATTATAAAACTAAAATTTGTTTAAACAATTTGTTAAAAAACAACTTTACTGCATTGTAAATCTTAAAATAGAATTGTTACAATGACTCTCATTTAATTTTAAATACTTTAATTTTGATGTTTATTGTGATTGATCATAATAATATTTTCATTCAACAGTTGTTAGTCCTGCAATTACCATTTACATGGGACGAGACAAACATGAAAGTAAGTAAAAACCTATTGATGCGTTTTTGTAAAATGGTTATGATAAAACTACAAATAATATATTTAAGCCACCTCAGGTGCAGCTGGTCACAAAACAAATTTAGAGCTATTGTACTACAAAATGCAAATATTCCAGAATTAACTTGGCCTATGGTTTTATCATGTTGCCACTTTTTATTTTAGCTGTACTTGTCTAGAACTGATTTTAGGATTTCTATATTTGAAAAATCAATTTTCTTTCAGATGAAGATCTCATCAAATGGGGATGGCCTGAAGATATATGGTTAGTTCAGCTATTTAGAGCTTGTTTATAATGAGCTCAGGCTGGCTCTGGCTCTACCTCAGCTAGTTGGGGAGCAGTGTTTTTCATCCCAAGTTTACATGAGAAAAATTGGAAAATCAGCCCAGGCCAGAATGTTTTAATATTGAGAAATTTTTGTCTGAGCTACAATGCTTGCCAAAAGTCCTTGGAACACGTACTTAATTTTATGAAATAATAGAACAATTATACTTTCCATGTCTATGACACCCTGGTGGAAAACCCCATCTCCCCAAAACAATGTTGTTGTATTGTGTGACTGTCCACCAATCAGAAACAATCACGTTTTCTATCATAAATGCCATAGAACTTGTAATACAACAACATTTTTCAGGGGGGAGGGGGAATATTTCATTACAAACGATGGAAATATCTCCAAGTGTTCCAAGACTTTAGGCAAGCATTGTAGGTGATATCTCACCAACACATAGTTGAAACTAACTAACCTTACCTTGCAGCTTAACTATAATGGTGATCAGGCGTGTGTTTTTTTAAATTCAATTTTTTGCAATGTACAATTATACAGTACATACATTATTTTGCATAAAGGTTCCATGTGGATAAAATGTCATCAGCCCACGTTTACTTAAGATTGGCAGAGGTAAGCATTTACCATTTACAGTATACTGTAATAATTCGATTAAGCCCCCTCTATTTTGTCAAAACAGAAATTGAATAAGCCCCCCTATGATATTCTGTCAGATTCAGTAAAAAAGACAACACATTGATTACAAACTATCCAGAATTATTTTTCATACGACCATACCTACTATGTTGAGTTTCATATAAGATACCTTTTGTAGATATAATACTCATGCTTTGTTTCAGATAATGCTCTTAGGGGAGCTGACTTTTGAATAAGCCCCTTGCTTGAATAAGCCACCCTCTTGAATTAACCCCCCTATCAAAGGTCAAATTATTTGTGGGCTTAGTCGAATTATTACGGTATTCTAAACAGTTTTAGTGCAAGCTATCTGCATTATATTCACTTGATTTAAGTTTGCTGTGTGGGAATCGAATTATTTCTGATCAAGTTATAACCAGGTAACATGATTCCCCCTGTCTTTTCTGGGTCAAAACTTAAAAAATTGCATTTTGGCCTTTTGGTATGATCAAACTTTTCCCAGCCTTTTGGGGCTAATGTCCCACTTTCCCCAACTTTCCCAGAATAATACTTTCCAATTTCTGTTTAACTCTGTACTGTTCCCCAGCTTTCCAAGCTTCCCCAGTAAGTGAATTCCCAACTTTTTTAAAGAACAAATCAAGAAAAGCTCGGAATCCTAGGAATTTCCTGGGAAATCTTGCTTTCCCAGCTTTTGGCCCAGTTAATTTTGCGATCAGCCAATTACATCAAATTGGTTTAGTCACGCGCTAAAAAATACTGCGATTACATTAATGGATATTTCGATGTGATGAAAACAAATCAACTGGTGAGTGACATATCAAATAATTTTGTCTTGTAGCGAGTGTCATTTCGCGGGAAGAAGCTTTTATGGTTTTTGCGTTTTTAATGCAAACTCTTGAAAGTTAATTTCATGAAATGAATAAAAAATTACAGCCAGCAAAATAAATTGGAAAAGGTCATCGGTAAAGATTTTTTCCACAAATTATCAACGAACTAATACCTCAAGCCTAAAAAGTGGCTTTTTACTGCCCTTATATTGAAATTATGGTTTAAAGGATAACAAAGATTGAGAGACTAAATCTTTATTGTATCTAAAATGATCGAAATATCGCGTCTTCTTTTCTCTCTCAAACATAAATCCGCGAAAATTTATTCCTCTGAAATCTCTTGATTCGGATGAACTGCGAAAGTTAATTCCAAATATTTCCAAAAATTTTCAGGGTCAAATATTTTGTTGCTATAAGAAGGGATTTTGAATGGAATTTTAATTTTTGCAGGGTCAAAATATAGAAGACATTCCTCCTGAGGCATTAATTGATTGTGCACAACTCACGAAGGCAAACAGTATTCAGGGTTAGTTCTTTATTGTTATAATGGTAGTCATCGTCAATCGACGTATTCTACGGTGGACAAAGGGGGATCAGTCTACGCCACACAGCACGATCTTCCATACAGGAGAGGCTAGATGTAATGTCATCTCTCCAACCGTGTATCGCCCTTGAGTGTTGGGTGATACATGGTTAGGTGAGTATTGATTTTAGTAGGTAGACAATTGAGAGTTGGTTTTTAGTAGGTTAAACCTTCATAAATTTAATCACAATTTTAAAGACATTATGAACCCAGTAATGTTCATTGTGAATGATGGTATCGAGGATACGGAACACTATTTGTTGGTCTGCCATTCATATCACGTTCAGAGACGAGATCTTCTCACTGGAATCCTTGCAGTGGTACCGCCATTTGGATATGCTAACCTTTCAAATATTGATGTAATACAGCTTTTTATGTATGGTGATAAGAACCTTACTTATGAATGTAACAAAAAAGCATCGAGTTAACGTTGTGTTACATTCAGAACAGACACTGGACGTTTTGATTAAACTAGATCAAACACCTTAGACATCATGCAACCAACAAGCCCTTCCTATGTTACATCTAGTTTTAATCTTCTCTGTAATGGCCACGGGTAGACACATTTTCTGCTCCCCGTGAAATCGTCCCGATAGTAATGTAAAGTATTATGAATATAGTGTAATTGTATCGTGTTTGTAAACTTTTTAATGGAATATAAAAAACTTGTCATCACCATCATGATCATCATCAGTCAACGTCTTCTACGGAGGACAACAGAATATCAGTTTACGCCACACAACATGATCTATAATACAGGAGAAGCTAATGTCATCTCTCCAACCCTGTATCAGCCTTGAGTGGGTCAACATATGTTTGCTGCTGCCGACCTCTAGATGACGTTTCTCTAGTTGGTTCCCATAGTACAAAATCTAACACTTGCGCATCCTTGTGAGGAAAGCTATACCCAGCTAGCCTGTGTACAGCCGTACGCCGACCTCTTAATGATGTTACTTTAGTTGGCCCCCATAGTACCAAATCTAACACTGGCGCATCCTTCTCAGAAAAGCTATACCCAGCTAGCCTACGTAAGGCCGTATGCTGACCTCAAAACGACGTTCCTCTAGTTGGTTTCCAAATCAAGTACCAAATCAAGTACCAAATCAAGCACTTGCGTATCCTTCTAAAGAAAGCTATATACACGAAAAACCGTCATATACTGAACTACTTGTTCTGCCCTTATATTTTATTGCGGGACAAGGTCTCCCATCTTTTTT
>JAYJMH010012303.1:0-22742 GCA_036873815.1 Phacellophora camtschatica | reverse complement strand
TTAACAATATGGTTTTAGAGACAGTTCAAAATTTACCAAAGGTCAGGGTAGTCTTGAGTTGTTGCACGAGTCTTGATTCGCTCTTTGCCAGATCTGATAACAGCTACGAGGCTGTGGAGGGTGTTGTGGTGGCGATTGATTAAGGTGGATCTGAAATTATCACACTAATGACTGGGCCAGTGGAAAATGCGGCAGGTCAAGAAAATGTTTGTCACACAATGGACAAGTCTCTCGCCCATTTTAAAAAGTGCAAAAAGTCAATGTTTCCCATCATTTTTCATTGCAGGATTTTTGTTTTTGTTCTTCATTTAAAAGTAACTTGGCAGCTAATTCTACGACTGCCGTGTGGTGACATATTTGCCGACTTCACAGAAATTGTTAGAGACAACACTCTTCATGGAAGTGTGATTGCTGCATTTTCTAATACAACTGACCTCCAATGTACAGTGCTTTGCGCAGAGCATTCAAAATGCAGATCTTACAATGCACAAAACGTAGAACAGAAATGCGAATTAAATAGCAAATATTCAGGAGATGATGGTGCTGTCCTTATAGAAAGACCTGGATGGATTTATAAATCAACTGATTACAATGCAACGAAGGTAGTTTTATTGTTATTTTTTGTCCTCGTTCTTGTTTCGTGTTGTTGGAAGCTGTTACAGACCAAATTATAATCCCCCTTTTTGACGAAAGGCTACCACCGTGAAAACATTTTAAGATTTTGCAATTTTAATACTGTGAATTTGATTCTGAAACAAAGTTTCCCAAGGGAGAGGCAGTACCAACTGACTTGGGTAGGGAGGCTTGTCCTATATTTTTGGATCTGGGATTTCGATAAATAAATTTTTGGGTCTGAAAAATGTTTCATTAAAAATTACAATTTTGGCTCTAAAAATTTGAAATCTTATATCTTTGGGTAAATGTTAATTTAATAAAAAAAGATGTTATAAGGCAGCAAAATTACATCATAAATAGGCGCCATATTTTTCGTTATGCGTTTTCCTTCCATTGAATTTTTTGGTCAGCTCAAGATTTTCTCAGACACGCCCTCTATCCAAGTTAGATGGTACTGCCCCCTCTGTGGAAAGTTAAGTATGAGAACAAATTTTCCAAAGTCATAGCATAGCACAGATTTTACGATTATTTGAGATTTAACTGCAAAAAGCTTGTAAAGTCAAGATTCTGTCCTAACATCTTTTTCACGGTCAAATCTCTTACAAATTATAAATCTTTACTTCACCATAATTTTGACAAAAATTTATAGCCAGAAATGCAAAAAATTGGTTATAGGACCAAACTTTTTCAAGAATCAAAAATGCTTATTGTTTAGAAATATTTTCCACTGCAGCTTTTTCGGAAGCTGTTACAGATTGGGGGCCAATTGTTCTCAGAACAATAGAGAACGAATGTTTAACTAATCAATTGTTTCCAATCACATTTTTGTTCTTGAAATTATTATTGGGGTGCTACAGCTACTTTATTTTATATGTTTTGCAGATTGGGCCAACTTGCCAGGATTTAAATCCTTGCCCAGAAGGTATTTTATGCAAAGACATATGCGAAAGTCCTTTCTACGAATGTGTTGTTTGTGACGAGTTGCACTCTGGCTTACATTGCGATATACCCAAAGGTTAGCTTTTTCTTAACCTTTATTGGTTGATCACAACGGGGTGGCAGCGAGAGCCATGGTCCTTAAATACTTTCTAGTCGGCCAGTTTTACATTACCAGTCGGCCAATTTGACATTTTGTTTTAAAATGTTTTCTAACAAATTTCCATTCAAGAGACTCAAGAAGCCATTTGACCCTCGGACGCCCTGGTTGATCACCTCAACATGATCGGCAACTAATTAGAAAATCTGTTCGATGATAATTTTTGCCCCCCCCCACCCCAAGAATTGCTGTAAGATAATTCCTAGCCCACAAAATTTGACGTTAGAGAATGATTACCCCCATAATGCTTTTAAAACTTTCATGCAGCCAAAAAACAGGTGTTAGAAAATTTTCACATTCAAATTAAAGCGGTTTAGGTCCCGCTCAAACAAATTTGCGAGGTGTTAGGTTAGGAGAAAGCAGACGCGATACAAAACTGCAACACACCAGACGCAATTTATGATACCCACCACACAAAACTGCCTACACCATCACACCAAAACTGCATTGACGCCACGCCCAATTCGGGATACAAATCACACAATGTTTTCTGGAACGGCGCACCATAGTGACCAACAAATCAAAGATTTGAAAATATTGTTTGTTTTCTGAACATTAAAGAAACTCATTAAAAGATTTTCAATTTTATTTTCATTATTTTAGATGTGAATTTGTGCAACAGCAGCCCATGTAAAAACAATGGCAGCTGTCAGAATTTGGATTCACGCTACATGTGTACATGTAAAATTGGATATACTGGCATTCACTGTGAAATAGGTAAGGTATCAACATCTTGTGTCTTGTGTTTTCCCAGAACTTGAGTTTTGGGTTTTCCCAGAACTATTAGATGGTTGCATCAAAGATTGCATGGCTGTAGCTTAAATTTGTGATGTTGAAAATTTTACATTATAGTCAAAGGAGCGTCCGACAGGCAAACTTAGATTTTGAAATGTTGTTGAACCATCTGTGATAGTGCTTAGCTTTAATGTAATTAAAGTTATCCCAATCTGTGCACTGTCAAGTCCATTCGAAAAAGCAGCCATTAATTTCGTTCCATATTTTGAAATTTAATTTATAACAGGGCCGGTGCAAACCAAAAAATAAATTGAAAAACTTGAAAGCCCCGTTGTCATAAAATGCTAAAAGACTTAATGCCCCGTAAATAATGTTTTTAAAAATATGTTTACTCCGTGTATCCCAACTTCACATTGTAAAAAACGACTAATTAGATTTGACATGGGTCGATAATTTTTAAAATTTGATGCGACACATATATATATATTAATTACTCCCACATACTATATCCGTTATTTTTCAGAGAATCTCATCAAAGATTTTTAAAAAGTTTTTTTTATATTCAATATAGAAATTTACAAGAACGAGATTACTTAAGACAATACTTATGAACTGCTTTACTACACTACAAGGACGATACCACGAGGAGCAGATGACCACGAATACCCCACGGCTATAAAATAGAAACAGGCAACTAAATTAAAATTAAATACACAATCAAATACAATTACAAAAGGCTACGCATAAACAATTTCTACTGATAAAGGGGCCCCCCATAGGGGTTACGATTCACGCATTCACGCACAATATTTTAGCGTTTCACGTATTCACGCACTGAAAAATTAGATTTTCACGTGCACGCAAATAAAAAATCTAGAAGTTGCGTCGGCTAATGCCCGCACAGCCCTGTTTATGGCTGTTGTCTTTTTTCTATTGTTTCCTATAGAGATTGACTAGAAATATTTATTACGTGCCAAGTTGAAATAAACTTATAAAACTATCATTTTAGTTCGGATTTCATTCACGAATTTACGCACAGCCGAACCCCTTTTCACGGCATAACGCAAGTAAAACTCCAATATCACGCTTCACGCAAGAATCTGGATTCACGAAATCACGCATGAAAAATGGTTGTTTCACGATTTCACGTACGAAAATGTGGTCAATAACACATCACGCAAAAATATGGGAGGGCCCCGCAGACGGGTATCAGGGGTATCTCTTTGTCACCCTTATTTGCATACTTATAAAGCTAATTTGAATATTTATTCACTTAGGACAGACGAGAGTATTGTAAGGTCCCCTGGGATTTCTATAACAAAATCTATAACAAAACAACCTAATGTTGAAATGAATCTGACACAAATTTTGTTGAATGACCGAGACTTCTCGTCATTTTCTCGTTCGAAAAGCAGGATTTGTTTTACGACACAAGGCTAGGAAGCGGCCTATATTAGAAAGTTGTGAGCACATTTATCTTGCTTGGATTTGCAAGGCTTATCGTCAGAAAATGCACACAGTGGAGAGTTTATCGATAAAGTGGCGGTGAAAGGTTTCGAGAAAAACACTTGCACATTTGCGGGGAAAGCCATGGCGCTCCAAATTGCTGTTGTATTCAAACCAGGTACGCAACTTTAAGCCTATTTGTTTACAGCATTTCAAGGCATGTGGTAAAGCTCCCGAGAAATAGACTATCCTTTTTGCAAATGCAGTTACATTTTTCATTCAGTGAAAGCACGGCAGCAAAAATGCTAGTATTTTTCAGTGAAAACAAAGCCAACATGAAAGGCGAATCTGTAGCGTATCTGAAGAACTCATTGGCCAATTTTAAAGAAAAAAACTGTTTGTCATTTTTGGAAGCTTTATCCAACTCATAACGAATAGACCTGTTCCATCATATTTATTACTTAGGGTCTGATTATATGAGAGTTTTCAGCCTGGGCTGAGATTTTTCGTGGTTTCATAACCGAAAGTGAAAGTTTCTTGAAACATACTGTGCTTTTGACCAACCCAAACCCACCCACCTTACAATTTCAGTTTCATCAATGCCAACCAAAACACGACATGAACAGTAGGTTCCAGCTAACCCATTGCACGATATTCACACCATACACGTTTTTTTATCAGAAACCTAGACCCCACCTAGACTCACTAGGCTAAAGCCTCACTAATCAAAGTTTCTATATTTTGGATCATTTTTGGCCACATTTTACTAGTAAAAGTTTCTTAAAAGTTTCTCATTTGCATATTTGAAAAAAAACGCACGTAAAGTATCAAAAATATTGCAAAACAAGTTTAAAATAGTTTTCAGAAAATCAACCAAAGTCATTGCTGTACGTACTATAACTCATTGATCCCTTGATCAAACATCATCTTTCTATCAATTAAATACGTAGTTTATATGTGTACAACGTTAATCAATCGGTGTAAAACCATGCACAGTGGTTATCTTCCACATTTTACAAGAAGCAAAAATTGAAAAATTTCTTAGTGATTTTTCATTTACCAGTGGAAGTTTCTTAAACTTTTGGGCCTTTTACCGGTGAGTTTCTTATAAAGCGGTTTCGTATAGAAGAAAAAAACGTGTACGTTATTTTTTCACTTTTGCAAGTGACATTTTTTTCATGCCAACCTAGTCAAAAAAAAGGAATATGTAATGTATTGTGTGAATATCATGCAACGGGTTAGCTGGAACCTACTGTTCTTGTCGTGTTTTCGTTGGCATTGACGAAACTGAAATTGTTAGGTGGGTTGGGTGGGTGAGTCAAAAGCACAGTATGTTTCAATAAACTTTCACTTTCGGGAAAAATTTTGTGCAAATTAAGATGAGTATTAAATATGATGGAACTAGACTAGCCTACTCGTTATGAGTTGGATAAAGCTTCCAAAAGTTTTTCTTTAAAATTGACCAATGAGTTCTTCAGATACGATACAGATTCACCCTTCCTGTTTGCTTTGTTTTCACTGCAGTTCAGGTTATGTGGCCAAACTCTGGGGAAATAAACGTTTGAAAATACTAGCATTTTTGCTGCCGTGCTTTCACTGAATGAAAAGAGTAACTGCATTTGCAGCAAAAAGGATAGTCTATTTCTCAGGATTTTTACGACATGACCTGAACTGGTAGTAAAAATTTACGAAACGGGAAAGGTGAATAATATGATATACTGTACATAAAAACGTTTCCATCCCACGCTACCCTAAGAACTAGTTCGGGTTAGAATTTTGGGGTTTAATCGCAACCAACCCGGATTAGTTTGTGTAGAGTAAATGGGGCTAAAATCCCACATTAAAATAGTTCGTAATGGATAAATTTAAGAAAACGCAAAATCTGTGAAATTGAATATCACCGTTCATTGCATTTTATTTCATAAAACCATTTGAAACACAAATATGACAAAAAATACAATCGATACAATGTTAATTTTTATCGTGCTTAAAATTTGAGAATTCTCAGCAATACAAATCTAGAAGTTCTGATATTCAAACTTTCGTACAATATTTTTCCTGCAGATCTAATGTAATACCTTGTATCTTACGAATTTATACTTGTACATGTCAGTCAATCTAAGATGCGTATGGAACCCTTATCGTACTGCCTCTAATTAACGTCACTGCCTTGAATGAATTTTTCAACAGTTTGATTTGGCGTCCATTAAAGAGAGATTAAGGCTCTGGAACCCAAGGTGAAGGGACCCAAGGTGAAGGGAGACGATTATTGCACAAGTAAAATAGGGTATACAGGGGGTAAAATTGGTTGGTTTGGGGTAAAATGGGTAATGCATTCAATGTTAATAATTGCCACCAAAAAGCCTGATTTACAAATGCCCCTTTCTCTTTTCAACGCCCCTGTTTCAATAAACACCCCCTCTAAACTCCAAGAAATTTTATAAACGCCCTGGGTGTTTATTGGAGAAAATACGGTAAGCTCCATTTACTCTATGGATTTTTTTAGTACGGCACGGATGAAATTGGTACCCGTACAATAAGAGCAGATTTTGTAACAATATTGAAATCGACACGCCAATTTCAATTCTCTCAAGCCGAAAATAAAAACAAACATTTTTCTTATTATTTTTCTGCTTGAGAGAATTCGCTTTCCCTTAAATGGCTAATCGCTTTAAAATTGGCCTGTCAAAATCACTATTGTTACAAAATCTGCTATTGTTTACCCTATACCAAAAAAATAGCACGGCTCGGATGAAATTTACAGTGTAAGTGCTATGCCACTCTAACTTTGTTGGTATGGTCACGAATTGAATCTGTACCGTACCAAAAAAAAATCCGTAGTATAAACGGATCTTGTATCTAGAGAGTTTTATCTCTTGAGAGCTTTTAATGTTGATTTAGCTTCGGCTATCTCGAAAAACTTTCATTCACTTGAGAGATCAAAATAGTGGGGTTCAATTGTATTTCCCTTTGAATTCGTCTTAAAAATAATCAACATATATTGTCTTAGTCCCTTGCTATGCCTGACAAGTCCAAAGGCGTGGAAACACGGAAAATGTTCGGCAGCATGTTTGAAAACATCGCAAAAAGATCTTCGGATATTCCCTGAAAAAAATAATGATGCTTACTTGGTCACAGTAGATTAAATAGCATGCTAAGATCAAATATAAACGCGCCAAAGTGGAAATGGACACCCAAGAATCACATGGAAATTATAGTTGCCTACAGACTGTTAGAGAACAAATTTACATTTAAAAATGAGAGCTTGACCAAAGGAAAATTAACATCTTTAACTTTGGCAACTGGCCACCAGCTATTTTAAAGGGTAAAAGCATATATTTTCTACTGTTTTGATATATTTGCAAGAGATAAAACTGCTCGCATAAATGAAAATTAATATTGAAGAAATCGAAGAAATCACATAGAGAGGTGTCGCCCTGAACTGAACATCGCTTTGAATTGATCATCGCCCTGAGTTGATCATCGCCCTGAACAAATCACTTTTCTTGTTTGCAATTGTTTTTTGAATTTTTGAGAGTTGCATGATGTAGCTTCAATCTAGATGCACGCTTTATGAGCTTACTTGTTTCAAAAACGTCAAGAGAATGAACTAATGGTAAACAAGAAGGTGATCCATTCATTGCGAAAGTCCTATTTTATGAAATTTTCCAGTGTGCTTCGCGCTTTGAGAACTTAACATCCTGTTGAAGCGAAAACAACAACAAGGAGCGAAAGTACAGGGAACTTATGTAGTGAGTCTATGTTCAGGCCCTGTCTCCATTACTCCGTTTTTGATTTTGAGTTCGGAAACTATTGAAAACGGATCAATGTGATATCCAAGCAGATTGGTTCGAAAACGCTGATCAAAGTGGAGTGATTTGAAAACGTAGCTATTCGAAAATGTATTGTTTAAATGGAAACACCCAAAACAGAGTGGTTTGAAAACGCTGCAACAACAACTCCCGACTTTTGGCGCCAATTACGATGCGAAAACTTTTTCGTGAACAAAAAAGAAAAAGGAGAAATGGAAAGAGATCCGTTTTAATTTATTTTCATGATGTTGAAAACGGAGTAGTGAAAACGGTCGTGCCTTTTAAGCACATAGTGAGTTGAAAACGGAGTAATCTAAAAACGGGAGAAAAACGGAGTAACAAAACAAGGCTTCAGTTTGGACTAGATTTGGTTACGCCAACATTTTGGCGTGCATTGAAACGAGGCTTACCTTTTTGAGTGGGAATTAACAGTAATTTACAGGAAAAATTCAAATCAGAAATTTGTTTGTCCATATTTCAAGTATTTTTGACTACGAGTCCTAATTTAGAAAACCAAAGTGACGTCAAATCGTTCAAAGAACACAGGGGAACGGACAATTGTAATATGTCTGAGGAACTTACCTCTGGAACGATGAACTGAATTGTTCTGGACTCGTCTCCATCCCAGATCAAACCCTCCATCATAAATCCTGCAATCAGAATGATTATATTAATGGTAACTGCGGCAACAGCATATCGAAATTTCGTCTTCCATAAACTAAATCGATTCGTTAACCTTTTCACCCCATTTGACTTATTGTTGAGGAGCGTAAAATGTCATATTTTTCAGAAGATAAATCCTAATAGAACGTAATATTAATTTCAGACCTTTCCAGGAAGGTTCATCTTCTGAATTAAGTTGGTCTGTGGGTGCTACCCCCTGCAAACCGTAACTTTGATCGGATTTGCCTGCCATTTGAAAATAAATCCAGGCGTGAAATGGTAAACATTCTTAAAATATTTTTAAATCAATTTGAGAGATACTAGATCACAGTGGAGATAAAGTTACACACAATTTTTAGGATATACCCGGTGGACCAAATAAAAGTTCCGACGTTTGCTGGGCTATTCCGCAAATTGTATTTGGTGCAAGGCCGTCAAAATAACGCATAAACATGCCTAAAAGGTTAGCTTAAATTTAGAGATATCACTCAACCTTCTGAAAACATTTTAAGGCACCCAAATAACAAAAATAGAAATAATTTTGAAATGAATTGAAACAAACCTTTCACGCATTTGAAAATTAATTCAACCCGCTTCATGCACCATTGTATTGTAATGTTCTGTAAAAAAAAAATAAAAACAGTTAACTTGTGAGAATTGAGGGAGAATCATAGATCTTTAAAAGAATCTTGCCAAATCATAAAGGCAAATAAAGTGTTTGACTTACCTCTGTCATTTCATGGACCATAAGCAAAGGTATGGTCAACGTAGTGATGTTATGAGTTGCAGCTGATAAAAGAATGTTACGCAGGCCGATTATCACAGGGTGCCTTGAAGTTATATTCGTCTTCACGACTGACTCGTCAGCTACAAGGTGAAAAATCACGTGAACCTGTGCCAAATTTGAGTGTCTTGTGACATAAAAATCACCTGCAAAAGAATGGTATGATATCAGTATGCACATTTTTCTCTTAAGATGCTCATTAAAAGCTTCAGTACGGAAAGTTTCTTTTTCAAAATCGAGAAAGAAATCTTTTTTAAATTGAGCACTAAAAGTTTCTTAAAAGTTTGCCATTGTAATTGCTGTTTTCGTCAAAGTGAAGCAAATTTCCTATCAATTCTTGCCAGAAAAGGAAATTTCTTTGTGAATTTAAAAGTTTTTTGACAGAGTATTGAAAAGTTTCTTAACTTTTCAACGGCCTCAGTACTAGTTTTTACAAACTAGTTTCTTGGGAAAAAAATGTGTATGAATGATAGGGTTTTGAGAAAAGGTCATTAAGAAAAGGCTCACCAGAAAAGTGCGACCACAATTCATTTTTTTCACACTTCAACCAAACCTCGTCATTCCTTTTACTTTAATTGGAACCTTTACTGAGGCTGCCATTGTGGAAATTTATCAAATTTTTGAGGTGACACGACAACGGTATAGATTTTCGTGATTAGAGTACAAAGAACAGTCAATAGAAAGTAATTATTATATAATGTCGGGTTGCTTCTTCAAAAAGCTGCTACATTTTCGAAACGAGTATACATTTTCGAGAAATTGGCATAAGGTCGGGAATACATTGTCAAAGAAATTGAATAACGGGTCTGTTTTTTAAGCTTGGGCAGCACGTCCTCGTCCAAATCTGATCAATCCCCCTTGGGCTCCTTTCGTGTTCCCCATGCTTTCTCTAAAGTAAAGTCGGTCAGTTTTAGATATGGCATCTAAGGATGGTGATCTAATACTAACTAGGAAAGTCGTACCTGTTTGCAGTAAATTCTTCGTCGTGCTTGGTGAAAGAAGATGATCCGATCCAGCCCTTTGTAGGACAGAAGTTGTTCGCACTGTTCTGCTCCTACCAGGCTTTTTTAAAGTAACCTCTATCGAACTGAGTTGTTTGTCTAAGTCGGGAAAGTGGAAATCTGTTGACTGCATGCATAACCTCCGAAATTCTGGATTAAAAATATTTATATTTTATTGATGATGGAAAGGACATGATATGATGATCACAATTACTTAATTTTGAAACAATCAAATTTTCTCTCTCTACATTTATTAAAATATTTACAAAAACTAAATACAGATTACAGGGAGAATGTGAATACATGTCAACCCTGTGGCCTTCACACAAAACGGTTTACAAAATACAGGATAAATGTTTACATTACAAGAAGTAATACGCATCTAAATTCCGCTTAAGATGGCGGAAGGGTGTCATGACCAAGACACAATGCACTTCTATTCGAAAAGTTCGTCGTTTAATAGTCCCTAAGGTAGTAACACGTGACAAGATAAACACGTTTTTTAGTGAGAAACATAGCTCTGAAGGTTTTTCAAATCTGACAGTTTTTAAATAGACATTTCTTTAAAATCAAAATTCTAGATGAAAAGTCAAAAAGAAGAAACGTCTTTTGATAATCCAAAGTTTATTGACCTACCCATCTGAATGTAATTCCGTTACTTTCTTTGCCTATCATGTCGTTTCAGAAATGCAGCCACTGACAGTGGCAACTTAAAACCATAAATGCCGTTAACAATATCTGTAAAAAGCCGCTTTGCAGCGTATCCAATAATTGCAGTTGATTTGTTGCCCTTACTTTCAGTTTGAAAGAATATAATTTTAGATAAAACTCGCCCTGAGAAAAAAGCGTGCCCCCTCGCATGCCTTGACATAGTTCCGGGGGCATTTAGAGTCTGCATAAAGACAGGGAGATGGAGTCAAATGAAATTACCTTTCTTGGCCCCCAATTGTGATTGTATTCGATCATCAACCAGTAGCACAAGTGCCGATAATGATTGCGAGTACAATGACATGGCTGTTTGTAGCCTCTGAGGATGTGGAATGAGATTTCCTCTAAATAGAAAACACGAGTAATTTACAAATATGACATATAACGGTATCACAAACAAAGATTTTATTGTGTGTTTGGAATTATTTAGAATCTATTATATTTCAAATAAAAATAACATACATACAATAAAAGAGTTTCAGGCAGCCTACAAAGAACAAAACGAAGACGAATAAAAAGAATTTGTTAAAAAATTAAATATTTCAAAATTTTAAGCTCATTTCTTCATAAAATAAACATATACGATTATGATATTGTGGTTGAGATTGAGATTTCTCCGTCCATATCTTTGTAAAGTACAAGAGAAATCGTGCCAAACTTTCAGTACGTGTCTCTGGGTAGAAAATATGTAACGCCTAGGTAGCTTCTTACTGTAGTAATTCTGTTTATTTTTATTTTTAAACGGCGACACTTTTATTGAGAGACACAGTATTTTCTATCAACCGTGAAATTAGCTGGCGTAAATTAGCCATTAAAACTCTGTATACGTATACATTAAAACCCCACAAACAAGAACCTAGAAGAATAAGAACCAGAAACAGATTTTTTAGAAAATGGTGCGCAAAGATAAGAACCAAAAACAGACTGATATATTTTTATGTTCTTATGAAATGGTACATTTAATGGATAATGGATACCTTATTGATATAAATGCATTAATGGATACCTTATTGATATAAATGCATTAATAGCAATTTAGGAAAGTTGAGAAATTGATAATTTTTGGCAATACGCAGTTTAATTTTTTCAAAAACAAATGCTAGGGGATTAGACATCAAGTAGCAATATAGAACCTTCTGAAAAGAACCTCACCTTGGAAACAGTAATTATGCCACATTGATAAGAGCCTATTCAGTCTGTTTGTAAAATAAGTAGGTTCTTGTTTGCGGGGTTTTACTGTACATACAACCACGCAATACCAATTCTAACAAAATTAAAATTTTAATTTAAAAAAGATTAAAAATATTAAAAAAATAGAGACAATAAAAAAAATAAAAAAAATAATTCACAAAATTACATAAATGGTACAAATCTAAGCCGATAAGAAAGAAAATAGATGATAATTTAGCAATAGATAATTCATAAAAAGTATTACCCTACAAATGTTGTTGTGTGTCGACAAAGACTAAAAATGTCACCGCAAATTATCCGAATATTATGCATGGTTTTCATTTGATGACCTGCAACAATACAAAAATATCGTTACAGCAAGAGCATGAATAGTGAAATGAGAAATTATTTTTACCAGAGTCAAGAAAACATTACGGTTGCACGACCACTGGCGGAAAGAATTTTGAAGAAAACAAAAGAAAATTATATGCCAAACCCAAACCACGCCTATTTTCCGTTGTTTAATGAGCAAGGTTCCTAGACACCAAACTTTACGCTCGCTGGAAGGTAGATAACTTTTCTGGACTCTGTTTTTGAAATGCTTTGCACTTCCATGAATAAGTACACTTTTTTGTTTTAATAGATGACAGGTTATATTAGAAAAGTTTCCTACTCTTACTTGGTAGAAAGTGCTCACCAAACAGAACATCGCGAATCTGAGTCTAGTTTGTCTGTTTAGTTAGAGTATAGTTTGAAACAAACTTTAACATTAAATTCAATTCGAAATGAGCGTGAGGTATGAATTGGAACCAAATGGTATCCGCATTCTCCTTTTAAATGTGAATATGATGAAACATCCTTAGTCATTTCAATCTCATATTGCATCTTAGTCAAGCAAAAATTAAACTGAAACAAACCTAAGTGAATCGTGAAGCTTTCTTCCATTTTGAAAGCATCTTCATGAACGATATAATCTGTGTTCATTTCTGTTGACTCTGATGGAAATCTTCGCTTCGTTATTTCCTCCAAATTTGCATTCCCATTTTGACCTGGTTTTGAAAGCATGTTTTCGTGTACAGTTTTTACCCAATCTCTATACTCACGCCTCTGCATTTCTTGCAAATCTGATAATGCACTTGACCAGTATGTCTCTTGCACCTTAAAGAACATCATTCAAAAGAAATGTTCAATTATTTTAGAAGCTACTCCTCTAAAGCATTACATAAACATTTTCACGACTGTTTTAATGCAAGAAAATGTTGATATTATACAGAGACCTCTCGTTTCCACTTTGACGTAATTTCGAGCTTTTAACTTCCATTCATAAATATCAGTCACTTGAAAATAGCTATTAACATAATAACTAGGGGGGATTCCCCATCAGCCCCAGTTACATTCCTCTGTTTTCAACAATAGGCTATTGTCCCTTTTTCATCAGAACAATAGCCCCCCCCCAACTCAAAATCCCTAAAAAAGACCCTGCTTGAACTTCATTAAAATATCATTACTAGAAAATATCATAAAAATCAAAATATCAGGCACTCATATTTAGCAGTCATAAATAACAAATATAATAGTCAAAAATAACAGTAATTAGAAATATCTTCATAAAAATATCAGTATCAGTCACTTAAAAAATATCAGTCAAACAATTACCTGATATTCATCAAGCTGTCTTGTTGAAAGATTATTTACATCATGATCTGTGGCAGAGTATCCAACATTCTCAATCAAGCTTTCCATATCTGACTCATGCCTTTAATGAAGATTACATTCTAATTAAACCTTCTTAATTAACATAATCAACTAAAAAAAAGCACACTGACAGGTGTAAAATATATTCTTTTTTATTTTAAATAATGCATTTTATGTGCTAGACCTGAGTCCTTGCTTAAAAAAATCTGTGTTTGCTGTTTCTTTGTTAATGAGTTAATCACTGTGATTGTGAGTGATTGTGAGTGATTGCTGTTATTAGTATGTTTTCTGCCAAAGTTTAAATCATTCTCTTCATTGATTTGAAAATAACAGCAGAAACAGTTTTCATGATATACACTGTACATAACAAAAATAGTTGGTGAACAATAAAACCCAACAATTATTTAAATGTTGAAAGCCTTTATACTAAATTGTTCGAATGATTTTTTTCTGAAAATACTTGTGAGTTTTCTGTTCATTTTAAGTACTCCCAACCAGGATCTGCCGGAGAGGGGACACAGGGCATTTGCCACCTTGCCCTTCCAAAATTTGGAAAATGTCTTCAGTGTCCTATTGTTTTGCTCTGAAAGGTAATATTTTGTTCCCCTGCCCTTTTCAGCTTCCAGCATCACTGCTCCCAACCCATTCTGCATTAGTTTGAGATTTTAGACCCTAGAGCTCAGATCCTTCACCATGCTAAGATTTAAAACTGAAGGTTTGTACATATGTAGTTTTTACTGCATACTAGCACCCCTAATGAGTTGGGGGTCAAAGTAAAAAGTGGGGCTGGAAATTTTCTGAATCTTTGCAATAGTGGGGGGTCTGAATAATGGGGGTTGTAAAGTATTGATAGAGAGTAATACAAAATACTTTGTGTAACAAAATTAACGAAAAAATTTTAGAGACTAATAACAAATAAAATAACGGATGGCAAAATTCAAGATCCTAAAATTTAATAGTAGCAGGGTCAAAATAACTACAGAGTAAAAATTAAAGGGGGTCATCCAGAGTACTAAATGGGTTCAAAGTTTGATGCTCCTGACCTTTTCTGCAATTTTTCTAAAACAGTATCTCTTTGTTCCAGAAGGTTTTTGACAGCAACTGAGTAGCTGTGTTCAAGTTGGAGCAGTGTTTCCAAAGCAGGTGAATGAATTAAGGCATGATAAATATTTGAGAACTCAATGTCATCATTGTTTTTATCATCCTGACTCTGGAACCTTGCATGTTCTTTTGTGTAAGCTGATGTCCAAGCCTCTATGATATCAGTTATTTTGTCAGGAGATTCTTTGATTTCATTAATTGTTGAATGATTCAGTCCATTTCGTAACTCTTTTGTTTTTATTTTGACAAATTTTTCCAATGTTGCTAGGAGGTCTAGACATGAATAAACACAGAAATATTTAATTAAATTGGATACAAAATTCAAAATGGCAAAAGATCATAGAGCAAAATATTCCCATTTTTCAAAATTTATCTGGCACAAAAGATGGTGTGCTCTTGCTTAAAGGACACCGAACATAAAACAGAGCCTCCAAAAAATGACTGATACTTCAAAACCCGACAAACATGAATTTTAAAGCTGTGTTTTTGGCACAACCCAATGGTTTGGTAAAAAGCCTGTGTGCACTTTCAGTTAACGAAAGAAGTCGTACAAGGCATACTAAGCCCCATAGACTTAATCAAGCTGCTATAACTATTAACCATGTTCATATGGGAGTTTAGTTGTCCTTTTTTAAGTTTTAAAATCTCTACACTGTCCACCACATTTATTTAGACATTTAAAGAATGAAAAATTATCAAAATATCAAAAGCGACGATGGGATTCAGAAGGAGCCATGTCAGCCAAATCAACAATCTTTCATTCCCCATCCCCGCCCACCTATAACTTCCTTACCATCTTCAGCATAACAGGCAATTGAATGACTGTTGATGACTCGATAAGCAAACTCCTTCACAGTGGTGTTAAGAGGGATTGGTACAGGAACTTTGAGGACATGTTCTTTGCCATACTGTGTAAATCGGTATACCAAAGTCTCTGTGGTTGCAACAGCATCAGATGAAGACTTTTTACTTTCTTCTGCCATTTCTGGCGGGTTTATGATGTCGCACAGTGCGCAATCACCCTCAAATTTTTATGTTTCTTCTCAATTTCTGCCGCCATTTTTGCATTTTTACAACTAAACAACAACAGCAACAACAAAAAGCCAATATATCATTGTCAGCACTGTTGTCAGCTGTAACATTAAGGGGAAATTAACTAAACAATTTTTCACGTAACAATGTCTTTCCTTCTTGTTTCCAAAGTAATAGTTGAATTTTTATGTGACTTACGAACGACGCAAGAAACGCAAGGATAGAAGAGATCTTTGGGAGTAAAAACCTCAAAGCCTGTTGAGATAATCTTATTTACCGCGTAAGACTACCAACAAAAATGGTGCATTTCAACTTTCAACACGACACTACCTTTTTACACTCTTTCTAATTCTTTACTCTTAAACAGCTGAACGCAATGCCCCGAAAAATTAAAAAATCAAGACAACTGATCATTGCACATTTTTCTAAAATTGCTGGCTTGAGACTCAGTCCTCCTACCCCCTCCTACTCCTACCAGGGCCTGCTAGGTAGACCCATAAAATTTTGCCATACATATTAATAGAGCAATAATTTATGTTCATGTACGTACACCTTTCTCAGCATTAATATTTGTTAAATAAGACCAGGTGTTATTTTATTTGTGTGAAAAATTATGAGTTATCAGTTTTTGCGAATTAAAAAAATTATTTATCATTGCACAATTTTTCGTTTATCACTGCACATTTCTTTTTTATTATTCCAAAAATTGGTTATCATTGTGCCTTGAAACAAGGCTTTCAACACATAGTTTATGCAATGCAAAAACAGCTGCAACAGGTAGTATAATCACACACAGTTTCATATCGACGCTTCTTCGTTATACTGATTACAACCTCCCCAATAGCCTTTCTGTTGCTGCAACTTTTCTCGCCAATTTGGTTTTCCTACCAGTCAATATATACTGGTGATAAACTTTCTTTCACAATAATGGGTACGAATTGGGGTCTGATCTCATTGTGCCGAAAAAAATATGCGAAAACATACTTTTTGATTCAATTTCCGAATTCAAAATGTACAAAATCACTAAACCCCGTGTCCTGGCAAAACCTTTCGTACCCCTCTTCGATGAAGGGTGTTCTAATTTTTCAGCACGTCAATTGCTCGATGGTGGACAGCTAATCATTTTGTTTTTAAGTGTAAAGTTGTTGTGAACAATTGTTTTTCTGCTGTTTTTAAAATACAATATTCCATAAAATATTTTATTCATTATTGAAATAAAGTTTTCACCACAAAATTAATCTTTAATGATTTACAACAATTGATTTCAAAGATTTATTCAGAGAGCCTTGTTCGAAACGAGAAATACTTCATTGCGCATGAGAAAAAACGCAGAGTGAAATCTTCATTTTCAAATAAATCATGTTTTCGGTGAAAAATGCAGTTAAACTCCAACATGGTCAAGATGGGAACCAGCATTTGGTGGTGCAATTATCAATCGGTATGATTTTCTGTTATAGGTATTTTTACGCTTCCGAAGTCTAAAGTAGTGATTATTTTAATGCCCAGTTTTCTTTATGTAAAAACATACGGAACATGAGCATATGCAACCTGAATATTAATCTGTGTGGTTGCACTGCCCGGCGGTAAACAAAGGGTTCAAGCAGTGACCTTCATCCAATTTAAGGCAAGCAAACGTCGAGGACTTAAAGCGTCCAATGTCACTCTCTTGAAGCCAGGAGGGCCGGCCTAGTGGAGAGTGTGATACCCCCTGATAATGTAAAACGGTACTTACTCGACGATTTCGCCTGGTCTACCAATTCAGTCGGCATACTTTAACTTCCTATTTATCGCGACACTCCCCTTCCAAAATTGTATCGGACCGGCCCTGCTTGAAGCAATTGTCTTTGGTGGGACCACATTCTTATAGAAATCCCACGTTAACCAGTTTAAATAAAAAAAAAGCTTTTGATATAACGAAATTCATGTTTTTGATATCCAACCAATTTGAACAACCGAACCCGGTACAAGCTCTCGAGTATAATTCACGACAGCTTTCTAAAAAATAAATTTTGCCTAAGTTTCTGATATCAACGAAATTCGTGCATTTGATACTGATATAGGCAATCGATTTGGATTTATACAAAACGTTTATTGTTACACCCACAAACAATAAATTGAAAGTGAAATTTAAAATGTCCCCGAACCCGGCCCCAACTCCCAGGTATCATTTACGACAGCCCCCTTAAGAGAAATTTTACCTAAGTTTCTAATATAAAGAAATACGCGTATTTGATATCTATCTCATCTGGACTTTCATATTACTGCGGAGGATCGAAGAGAAGTGCTCAGAAGTGTCTCTCCCCTCTCCTCCTCCGCAGGCTAGCCTTTCATACACAAAAAGTTTATTGTTCCTGAACTTGGAATTTATTCGTATCTGGTAGCAACTAAATACTCGTGTAGATTAAACAAAAGGATAAATGCAACTGTTCAACTTGACCGTAATATCAACAAGATGGTAAGATCAGTAAGATAACCTTGTGTCTGATAAGTTTGTCTTTTACAATCGATATAATCAAGGCAAGAGTCGGATGTCGGTACCACCTTGGTGGCCTTTGATGTATCAAGCATTTTAAATGCAAATCTCGCGCTTTTATTGTAAAGCAAATAGGCAACGGCAGATGGACAGGAACAAAACTTGGGATTAGAAAAGAAACGATTACCTGTAGAATTGTGGATTGTTACCTGCATAAATTTCACAATTTCAGGAAAGCAAGACCGTCAAACTGAGCAGCAGGTATATGTGACTTAAAAAGGTATAATGTTATAGAACGTCGTTACAGTCGACTCCTGATAAAGACACACCGAATGTCATACTTACAAATATGTGATTGTAAGCAAAGCGTGACTGTATAAGGCAGAGGTTAATACATAACAATAGTTTTGTACATTTGGGATAACTATTAAGGTGACTGTAACCGGTGATGTAGCTAAGCGGAGTGACTATAACAGGAGTTGACCGTATTTTTTTGTTAACGATGCAATGTCATATTTAGCTTATTTAGGTCTCATGCAGGATACTAGTGTTGGAGGAGAACACAACATTTCTGGAACATTTTAGAAGCTATGTATTCTTCAAAATAAAGTTAACAAGATAATTTAGTTTAATCTGAAAGCCATATTTCATTTGCGCCAACTCATCAAAAACACGGACACAAAATAAAACTGTAAAATTTACCAAACTGATGTATACAGTCTATGAACGAATGGTGAACTTTTTAAAATATATTTTTCAATTTCCAAAACAATTAATTATAGTTTAAAAATAATCAACAACTGAGCAAAATTATGTATCACAAAATTACATAAATTTTATCAGGATAGCATGTGTTCTGCCAGGGACGGCGGAGCCATACTGAATAGGTAGGCTGAGGCTTCTCCATTTTTCTTAAAAGCAAAAAGCTTTTAATGCTTATGAATTGATGGTGAAATGAGAAAAAGATGAAATTGGTCTCTCGTTTTCAATGAAATAAAATGACTTCCCAACTAAATGAACGGGCAAAAAAAGTATCCCATGTGGCCATATGCCCAAGGAACAAATTTATTCCTCTTTAATCATAATGTGTTTTCGTTCTTAGGTTATAGTTCCTTCAAAAGGCAACCTGCAGAAATCTTGCTCTGTTCTTTTCATAGAACGAAAAAAAGCAAAACAAATAGAGACTTGCAGTTTGATTTTGGAAATAATGGCATCCAATAAAGCAGTCAATAGCCCGTCACAAGGCAGAAGAACAGACCGCGAGAAACGAAGCAAGCAATCAAATGAATTAGCATGTCTTAGCAAGGAACATTTCTCAAAACCAAGTACATCAGAGAACGGTGTTCATCAAAACAGGAGATTAAACGAAAGCAGAACATTTGTTTCTTCGATAGAACCAATTCTTCTGAAAAGAAATAACATCGTTTTATCAAAAATGGAAAATTCCTACAACATGGAGCCTGTGGTAATATTTCCTGCTACTCAGGTGGCGAAAATTGCCAATGAAACGTTACACAAGAGATTGCAAGGAGCTGTGTATGATGAAATGAGCTGCAAAGAATTGTCAAAAGAGCTGTGTAACGAGATACAAAGTGAAATCAAAAAAATAAATATTCCGAGATATAAGTTTGTGTGTTATGTACATATTGGGCAAATAAAAGGGCAGGACATGGTTATTGCAAGTAGATGCTTATGGGACACAAATGTGGACAATTTCGCATCTGCAAATTTCGAGAACAGGTCACTATTTGCAACTGCTTCTGTATTTGGAATTTACTATGAATAAAGATTTCTGTTTCCCGTGCTCACTTACTCTGCATGGGTTCCACATACGGTAAAACCCCGCAAACAAGAACCTAGAAAGATAAGAACGTACAGACCGACTTTTTAGAAAAAGATGCCCAAAGATAGGAACCAAAAACAGATTAATATATTTTTATGTTCTTATGAAATGGTACATCTAATTCTTAATCTAATTCTTAGTCATTTTATAGCAACATGCAGTTTAATTTTTTCAAAAACAAATGCTAGGGGATTAGACATCAAGTAGCAATATAGACCCTTTTGAAAAGAACCTCATCTTGGAAACAGTAATTATGCCACATTGATAAAACCTATTAAATCTGTTTGTAAAAAAGTAGGTTCTTGTTAGCGGGATTTTACTGTATGTACTTAAATTATTCGATATTTTTAAAACAGAGCAACAGAAAAAATTCGATATTGTGAAAAATAGGTAGACGACATAGACAATGAATAACAATCAACGTGTAAATGGCATAAAGATGTTCAATTCTTTGGTTTTGTTCTCATTTTTTACATTTATTTGCTTTCCATAAAAAGGGTCAACTGAAAGGCAATACAGTGTTAATAAAATTGCTTTAACATTCGAGAAAACTAAACGAGTTTGTCTTGATATACAAATAATTAAACAGATCGATTTACCTTTCAGAAACAGAAACAGTATATTACTTGCAATCCTTCTAACAAACAACGTCACGCACGATGCGAATCGTCCCGTTTTACTTTTCACCCTTTGGGGTTTATATAGACTTGCCCAGAGCCTATTTCGTGCCAAATCACAAATTTACATTTCGTACTCAATAGATCGAGGGAATACCATATCGAGGAAATATATCAGTTAGTCTATTTCGTTTCGTTAATCAGTAAAAAATATTTCACTGCGGAGGAAAATACCTTGCGGAGTAGCGACCTCGTGAAAATATCCTGAGGTCTCTCCTCAGCGCAGGGTATTTTCCTCCGCAGTTACACTTGAAGCAAGTCTAAGGTTTACAAGATATGAGAAAGGAGAAGGTTGTTAAATATTTTGCTTCGTTTGGAAGAATCCACCATTTCATATGAAAACGGTGTATGTCTAAATTTTGTTCAATTGTCTAACGGGTATAATTTTCCAACAATTTAATAAGGCGCATATTGCATAATTAAAAACTAACGGCAAAATGTGTTTTTCTTCATAAGCTTTAGGGACCGGCGTTTAATGGGAAAAGCATTTATTATATCCGAAAGAAGCATCTATTGCAATTTTATGTTGAAGGTTAGGGTGAGGCGTTTATTTGAGACTGGGCGTTTATTAGAAGAAATACGGTTGATTACAAACATTGATAATCAGATAATATTTGTTCCAAGCATCCAAAACTGTCCACAAAATCATCATCAGTGAGTCCATATTTTGTGTACTGATGAACATACGCACGTGAAGCAAACATGTTCCAAGCCTTTTCGATTACGGAGTTCAGAGGTTTGACAAAACTTTGACTGTTGCTCAAAAGAGTGGCTGACTTCTCGTACTTGTTGAATGGCCTTTGTTGGTACCAGACTTTCAATTTGCTGCTCTCAGGAACCCAAGGAGCATAACTATCAAGCAATTGTATGTGATTTATTATATAGATAGGAACATTCTGCCAAAAGGTTACAGAAAACCACACGGTAGGAGTGCTGATAGACGAGGGTATGTGACAGGGCATCCCCAACCCACCACCCAGTCCTTTTATCTACGATATCCAGTATCCCGTCGAGATCCCGCCGTGACATTTTTGAAATTCCCTCCAAATTCAAAGTACCGTCTAGATACCGTATCTGGCCAACCAGATAACGTAGGCTAACCAGATACCGTATCTCGCCAACCAGAAATCGTATATCCACTCATTAAAAATCGCAAGACCTGCTTATCGTTCAAAAAAAAATTGTACATCCGCTCAATAAAAATCACCAATCCTGTATTTGCTAAATCTATTGTCTTGCGCTTCAAGAAGGGAACTTCAAAGAGTATGAACCACAAAGAATGAGGGAACCGTTTACTGAAGCAGAAATAAGAAAAGCTGCCAGTTCACTAAAGAACGGGAAAAGCACTGGACCAGATGATATCCATGCTGAGCTCATTAAGTATGCACCACCAGAAATACACAGAGAGATAGCTAAAATCTTTAACAAAGTAGCTGAGTCAGGAGAAAATATCACCGTACTTACATTAGGATTTTTAAAACCACTACAAAAAACTGGAAAGCAAAGAGGTCCCGTCGTAAATCTAAGGCCCATAATCCTACTCTCTATCTTACGAAAAATCCTTACAACATGCTTTATCAGAAGAACATGGAACAGATTAGAAAAACATATACCAACAGATAAATCTGCATACCAACCCGGAAGAAGCACCACCGAGCAAGTGTTTGCCGTGAAAACTTTAGCAGAAAAAGCCATAGTATCAAACAATTATAAGGTATATCTACTACTATTAGACATGTCCAAGGCGTTCGACGCTGTCGATCGTAAGAAACTCTTTGAAGAGCTGGAAGATATCGTAGATGATGATGAACTACATGAGTGAGTTATCGTATTTAACGTGCCTAGCCCGCGAAAGTCTCGAGATGACTTGTTTCCAGCAGGGGACACGGGT
>JAYJMH010012292.1:0-22754 GCA_036873815.1 Phacellophora camtschatica | reverse complement strand
GATTTTTTGCTAATAAGTTTGAAAAATCAGTGGTCCAATGACGACATTTATACAAATAATTTCCGACAGAAATTTGTGTTCTTTGTTTGTGATATATCTTAATTTGCCGACAAAAATTTCGTTTGTGCCGACAGATGAAGTATTGGGGGGGTACAACACCCCCCCGTACCCCCCTATGGGGACGCCCCTGGTATCTTGAGGTTCTTATTTACTTTAACATTGATTTTAACGTGGAGAATTAAATAGTTTTGATATTACTGTGTATTGTTACTTTTTTGCAGACATTACAAACAAGCTTATGTGCACATTCTTGAAATAAAGCTGACAGACGTCAATAACCTTGAAGTTAAAACAGTTGCAGGATTTATCAACTACAAGGTGATTCTCTAACAATCTATAACCAAATTAGAACACGGAATTTGAAAATCAAGAGGCTCTCATTGGCATTACTTAGAAAAAACCAGAGCTTTAACGACATCAGAAATCTCTGAAAATTTATTTTAAATACTCATTGCTCCCCAAAGTAATTAGAACTCCTATGCATATAATTTGGTAAGTGAACTTTTTCAAGGGGTTGTTGCAAAGTTTAAGCAATTTTGATAGCACGTTTGCTTAGTGTGAAAGAATTTTTCCATTAGTGTATGAATGCTTGTGTGTTTACCTCCTGGCATTTCTTGAATCTGTTGTATTTCATTGCGTCATCAGCTGTCTTCGGGTGGGGGGGGGGCGAGTTAAAGTTGGGAGGAATGCGTTAAATACGGCGTGGCAATTTACTTTTTATTATACAACACATTTATCTCTGTTTGAGAGCTTAATCTAGAATGATTGCACTCAAATCCTTTCAAAGCATGTTTTTATTCACGGCATATATATTTTAAAAGTATGGTTTTATTCAAAGTATACTTTTTATGGCTGGGGCACATCTGATGCATGCATACAATTCTTTCCTTTTGGACGTCAGTTTTGAAATGTCTTACACATGAATTGCCAACTACTCGTTTTTGCCACTATTCGATGTGGTGAAACTGTGCCATAAATATGAAAATTAGGAGATTTTGAGAGGGCAGAGGACCTAATTTTAAGTGAAAGGCACTGTCTTCTCCATAGTTGGTTAAGATGCCTATGTCTGTTAGTTGCTGCATAATCTCCAAAACCATAACAAAAATACTTCCGAAATTGAGGCAAGAGGTTTGATTTTTCGAAAATAGGCAGGGGTCTGGACGCCCAGGACGCCTCTTTCTAGTTACTCACCTGTTAATTCTCAAGGAAAAGACATGCTACAACTATTTGTTTTCCAAAATTGAGTGCATTAACGCCAATGCTTATTAAGTGACATAATGTTGAAGGAAATTAATGTTGTTTGTGTTTTTGTTTTTGCTGCAGATCTGCCGCTCATGCTTCAAGGTCAATGCACCTTTGGATGCAATATCACAGTTCAGAAAGCACATTGATTATTTTAAAGCAAAACCTGGCATCGCTGATTTGGTTTTTGAGCATTCAGCATGGATGGGTAAACAGTGAGTAACTTTTTCGTATTTTTGCAGGCAAGGTTTTTAATTATTCCAAGTTATTTATTTGCAACAGACAGGAATTAATTTGTTGTGTACCATATATTTTTGGTTATATACTGTGTTGATAATTAATTGTTCATCAAGCAGTACCAAATAGGTAATAAGTTAATACAGAGATTAATATTGTATAATATAACATGATAGATTTCAATTTTTAGTCACACTCTGAAAATAACATAAGTTTGAAAGGCCTCAGTGTGCTCAAATATTATTCTTAGTGTTTTTATGCATCCCACCCATTTTTATGCTGAAACTGAGATCTTAGTTTCTGGGAACTTTTTGAAATTTAGAATCGTTTGTTTTTGGGCTTTTCTTTCTTTATTTTGTTTCTTTGGTTTCTTTTGTTTGTTGTGTTTGTGTTATTAATTCCCAGGAACAAAATATATTTCCAAGGCCTACGAATTCTACGAACTCTTGAGCATTCAGTAAGGTTCTGCATTTGAAAAATCATTGATAAGAAACTTCTATTGACTTATTTTTATTATAGACCTATAGGCTTCTATGCTCAGAAGAACAATCTGAAAATAATAGAAAACATTTGTAAACAATGAGTCTCATGAAAAAGAATCAGTTTCTTAAATCCAGATCTTGTTTGTCAGATAAAGAAATTTTGCTTGTTGGTTTAGAAACTATCGAATTTCGAAGAAGTAACCTTGGAAACTAAGAAGTTTATGTAGCTTCTGTTTTGAGTTTAGAAATCTAAATTATTTGTTTTGAATTGCAGATTCAGTTTGTTTGGTGATTTATTTCAAGAAGCAGTGAAAAATGGCCTTCAAGCAATTCAGGTTTGTTTTGCTTGTTAAATTGTGCCAATAAAAATATCACTGACATTTTTTTTGACTCTAACAAATGAAGTTAACAAGTTTGACTTGAGAAGACTTAAGAAATTAACCTATTTCACACATGACTTGTTACATTGAGTTTTGTTGTTGTTACATATTTTTTACAAATTTCAATTATTCTACAAGGACGTTTTTATATATTCATTGTAAAATCTTACAACACAATTACAGGTTAAAATAACGATGCCACACGGAGCATGTCCAAACATTGCAGCCCTGTGGCCTTTATACACTAATAATTTGATTCATCCACCCACGGGTTATTGGATTTTGATATAGCCCCCAGACTGTCCGCCTTTCACAAGGTGGCGTTTAAGCAGATGGCTGTTGCTTTAGACAAAACATTTTAGCATCAACAGTAATACTTTAACTTACACTGCACAATTATTACATTTATTTAAATGAAAATAAAATGAGTCCACATGCAGGAGGAAGTAGTCTACTGTCAAAAACGCTCAGAGGAACTAACATAGTTTAATTCCGCTTTAATTATATTTTTATTCAAAGCAATTGACAGTTCATTATGTATGGCCATATGATATAATTTCAAGGAGTTTGTCACATTTCAAGATTTAATATTCCATAAAGTCTGAGTATGGCACTGATGCTATTGAGAAGACTGCGTTTATGCGTGTCATGGCAGAGCAGGAAGAAATGTTCCATATCCTCGATCCCATCGTGCTAACAGTGTCATTCTAAAATCTAAAGGGTTTAAAACCAAATCAATGTTCAAATTGGTTAAGTGACCCACGTTTTTTATTCACTCGTTATAAGCTTTAATCTTTTTGGACACGAAATCCATAATGATCGTGTTTTGCTATTTTACCGAAATATTCAAGATGCTTTCTATCAAATGATTTTCGTTTCACTTTTGTTTTTGAAATTAGTTATGGAAATGATTTATGTAACGTTTTAAAGCGTTTATGTTAATGGTTTAGTTAACGATGGATGGGTATGATGGAGAATACTAATGATTTTTATGCAAAGTATTTTAGATATTGCATTTCATTTTATAAATAATGATTCTTTTTTTTTGAGCTTATGCAAACTGAATAGAAGATATGGTATTTTTTTTGCAGACACAGCATCCTGGCTTTTATTACCAACAAGCAGCATTACACTCCGTGTCTCGTAGGAAAGAATGCAGTAGATCATGCAAGGTAAACAATGGCATATTTATTATTTTATGAATGAACGAAGAAATAGATTTGATGATTACATAGAACTGCACGATCAAAACCAGGTTGCTCACATAAACTTACTGAGTTTGTGATTTTTAAACATATGAACATTGTTTTGTGTCACCCAGTATTTGTTATGGAGATTCTTTTTGAGTAAACTTTTAAGCTGATGTTATGACGGCTACACGGAATGAAATTTGACAATGCTGCGAAGAACAGATATTATTTAGATATTTTTTGACAATTGTGTAAACCTTTTTTTTTCAGTATTCGCAACCAGCCACGCCTGATCCTTTAGAAAAATCAGAATTTTTGGAATATTTTGGTCAGAGACCTTGGAGACAAGGATGCCAAGGTAAAATAAAAGAATAAAATGCAAGGCATAAAATTAGTTTTTGTATCACCAAAGCAGACTCTCGAAAACCTTACGACCTCGCTCTTGACCGAATTAAGTGCCAGGCGACCTTCCTCGTGAGACCCTGTTAGATGAGTGAAGCGAGCTGAACTTTTTAGGGGGTTTTTGGTGGTTCTCCCCTAAAACGTTTTGGGTTTTAACCCTTCAAATTTGCTTGAGACGACTCTACACTTTGATTTTCATTGTGGATTGCCGGATGGGCTTATTCCATTGCTATTCATTTCTCTTAAATGTTTTAGAATGGACATATATAACAATGATTGAAGTTTCCTTGTATATTCTTTATCTTTTTACTCCGTATTAATGCCCTTTTGGCCCACCCAGGGCAGGTGTGTGTACACGAATGTTTTTCCCAACTGAAAGACGATCCTGCGAATAGTGCAAATGCACTTAAACACAACATCAAAAACCACTTCATGCAAAGTTTATTTAAAAGAGAAGAAAATTCATGCATTTACCACTAAAGTTATATAACAGCATTTTGGCCAATTTTTACTAAAAATATAAATATATTACGTATTTCATTTATATAAGTTTGTGTCTTTATTTTCATGACATATATCTCTTTGGGGACCATTATGGAATTAAGGTCTTTCGATCTTATAGTGCGATCTCTGCCACTCTAGTAGAGATACGTAATTTTTGAAGTAACATTTTATGCATTTTTTATTTTTATTAGTTTAAGTATTATTTTTATCGCAGAATTGTAAATATTCTTATTTTTAACTTTAGCTATTTCAGAATTATAAATTTTTAATTTAAAGTGGCAATAAATATTTACTTACTTATCCTGAGAGGACATTAAAAGGAGGAATATCAACGAAGAATAAGGAAGCGTTATTATTGCTCTTCTCATGCTTTAAAGTGTTAGAGTTTCGTTAAAAATCTCATCTTTGGTCCCTCTCTGCTGTTTCCATCTGTTTAGTTCCTATTTTTCTTCCCACTCTTTCCTTTTTTATTTTTTACAATTTTTAACCTTTCTTCACCTTCCTCGTTGACCCTGCCAACATATTTTAATATTATATAAGCTTTCGAGCTTTTAAACTTTAGCGTAAATGTGTACTTGGTGCTGTGTTTTTCGATTATTTTTTGTTTTAAGCCTGCACAAACAACCAAACATCTGTACCAATTACGCCAGTTCAAATGAGATATGACATTACGTCATTATTCCTTGTGCAGCATGAGTTTCTTAAATTTAGGGAAAATTAAATTCCACCAGAATAATTTCTGTTGAAGTTTTTTAACTCTTTTTGGAGTTTGAAACGAAGAAAAACAGTTTAATTTTAATTTCACATATTCCTTTCGAATATTTTTATGAATAATTTTTCAGCAAATGAACCACCAGATCCTGCAATGGAACAAGCTGGAATATTATCGTTACAGGCACAAGAGCTCTCAGTTGATCATTCTGTAAGCGTGTTATTATTCTTTTGTTCTATTCTGTTGCGTCCGTCCTTCATAGCATATAATTATTAGTTAATTCACAAAGTAGCAAATATATATAACCGGAACGTTTTTCAGTGTGGAACTATGAACAGGAATATAGAAGAACCGTTCTTTAAAACCTACGTATTTGTGACATTGAGCAATTCCAAGTTGCTGACAACATACGAGGAAAGCTTTTCAGATCTGGACACGCAATTTTAAACTGACGTCATTAGAATTAGTCATACCATCTGCCTTTTATGTATAAATATCTTTGTAAAAGAATTTTTAGTCACACTCTGATGATAGCAAAAGCTTGAAAGGCCCCAGTGTGCTTGATAATTTGAAATAATCTTGAAACGTTGCATCTTCTTTGTTTTTTTGGATCCGCCTCTACCATAGTATCTTTTTATATATAATATATATATGTAAATGATGATGAAGTACAGTTGTAAGTGCCATTTCTAATGAGAACAGGGTGACCAAGTGTCTTTTCTGAGAATGGCGTTGAGCAAAGTGTAATTGTTTCGCTTTTATTTTATTTTATACAAACGTGTCCTAACAAAGGTGTTGCCTTTTTATTTAAACTGGTAAGAAACTTACAACATTAAGCAATAAAAACGTTACATATTTTCAATCTAGAAACATTGACTCTTAAAATTCGCTGCAAATTTTTCCAAAATTGATCGTATATTCACGGAAGGATATACGGAAGTCGCGAGGTCAAAATTATGTCAAATTGAAAACCAGAGCACTTGTAACGTATTGTTGTGTTCAAATAAGCACTTACCATGAAAATGTTCATGACATGCCTTTGATAAGTAGCGTTCTTGAACAGATTCAGCAGAAAATAGTTTGATTAAATTTAAATTTAAAGAAATAAAACATTGGTAGATCAATCTTAAAATGAGTTGTTGAGATAATTTAGATTGTTATCACTGACTTTAATTTGGTGCACACCACGTTTCTGTTATTTGTGATTGCTGCTTAATTTTTTAGGAGATCATCATACCACTTCTCAGCAGTGCAGTAGCTCAGTTCCGAGAATACAAATCCGTGAGATTGACTCTTTGGTTAAGTACGTAATTCTTCAACTTTTGCCTCGTTTTGAGTTATGGTTGTAAATTGCTGACGAGATTTTTCAGTGCACAATGTATTTTTATATTTTAGATTTTCAAAGCATGTTTTAATTCATTTTGTCATGAAGCTACCACATATCACGATGGAGAATATTTCAGATTGAAGAAATGTGGCTGCATGAGCAGAGGTGAATTTTGTAACAATAGTGAAATTTACACACTTGTTTCAAAGCGATTATCCCTCGAGAACAAAACAAAACTCTTTCAACTGGAAAAGGAAAACAAACAATGTTGCGGAGGAGATTTTTTCATTTTCCAGTTAAGAGAGTTTCGCTTTTTTCTCGAGGAATAATCGCTTCGAAACCAGTGTGTCAATTGCACTATTTTTACAAATTTCGTCTCTGTAGCCTGCATGCATAAAGAGATTGAAAGATTCCCATTTTTGCATCAAACAAAACTGTTATAAAATTTCTGTTCGTTTTGCCAACTGAAGTTCACTAATAAATAAAGTGAATTGTATAGTAGATGTGCAGGTAACTTTTGGGAATAAGTAGTAAACTTTTTAGCATTTTGATTTGATTATTCGCATGATTTGCATGATCATATTCTAATCATTCTCATTTTTAGTGGTACAAATGGGTGAAGAATATTATCATGCCAAAGATTACACGAAAGCTTTAACGTAAATTTTTATTTGCATTTTATCAAACCTTTCTTTATATATATATGTATACTTAAGTATCTTGTTTATTATGTTAAGTGCTACTCTACCGGGTGAGTGAAGAATTTAAAACGTTTGCCGACTTATTCCTTGGTTATAAAGCGTTTGACTTTAAAAGTTTTTTGGAGACATTAGGCGAATTAAAAATTTGTTTTGTCGCATTTTATTGTCAAGGATACAACGAATTTTCTTCACACAATGTAGTTTTTAATCTCAATTTTTCTGAAAAGCTTCCTAAAAACACGTGTCTTCTTCATTTTGAAGAAAAATGCTCATTAAGAGTGTATAAAATCGTCGATCTAAGTTACAATTCTTGCCTTTCGCTGGCCTGAATCAGGCTAGCCTTTTGTCTGCCCAGAAATCTTTACAATATTGGGATTAAATTGTTTCCCTTTAACCTGGAGACCAGCAAACGTTTACTCACCCGGTATTGTTTCGAAACTCTATTGTTTTAGAAGTCCAATTAAATTAAACCTAGTTAACTTCCATGTTAAGGAGTTTTTGTTATCATCTTTATTTTTGTTAGAATTGATCAGCATTTTGATAAATGTTTGTATTTTGATAAAAACTGTGGCCTCAAAACCTGCTAAGGCCGAGCTCATATTAATAATATCAGTTCATATTATGGATGTTAAATGTTTTAATATAAATTGCATATATATATATAACATAAAACCCAAAATTAAAGCTGCCGGTTACTCGAAAAAACATTTATAGCCAAAACTTGCACAGAAAGCTGAAATTAAAATAAGCGTAATATGGTGTTAGAACTTGTAAAAACTTCACTGTTTTTTGCAGATTGTTGAACCGTGTTACTGTTTATTATCGAAGCGAACGATGGTGGGCATTACTGACATTCATTTTGGTTACTGGTCTCAAGTGAGTTTGAGTAATTTTATTTGTACTGTATTTACACTGCTGGTTTAGTTTAGGCCTAAACATTTACGTTCAATTTGGCAACTGCTGTGCCGAATTAGATAAAATGAATTTAATTCAAAGATAGCTCGGTGCTTGTTTGACGTCTAAATGCACTATTTGCCTTGCCAAAATGAACAAAATTTACTTATTATCCTATAGGGTTTTTTCTGTTGTTTAAATGATATCAACTCAAGATTAAATTAAAAGATATGAACTCAATTTTATTTTTAGGTGTGCTTATTTTACGGGGAATATTCAAGATTACATTACATTTGCCCTGGAACTTGTTAGTGAGCGTATCTTTTCTGCAATTTGAAGAATCAAATTAAGTTTTGTATATTTTTTCATGGTCTTTGAGAAACCCGAGCTGTTGTTAATCCATTATCCCTGTGTCTAGTTGTTTCCTAATCCATTGTATCCCTGTGTCTTGTAAACATGCGAACCAACAACAACCTTTACGGGTACAGGGACACACATAAGAACAGGAATAAATTGCTGCAAAAGCAACAACTCGCGTTGCCCAAGGTTGTTTTTTCATTGGTTTTTTAAAACTCTTTTATATTTGTATTTCAAACCACCAAATGATTAACTATGAATGCAATTATTCGTTTTCAAACATTTTACTTTCGTTTTCAAACATTTCACCTGGTGGAATTGAATATCGTAAAACTGAACTGAACTGACACAACTTTTTGAGAATTTCGGACAATCTTTGGGTATTACTAATTAATTAATTTTTTCAACATCTGAGTTTTGGTAGGGACCTTTGACATTTCATCTTTGACATTTCATCTTTGACACTTCACCTTTCACATTTGACATTTGACATTTCACCTTTCACAATTCACCCTCGGCAATCAAATTATGATACCAAACTTGTCAACCCTTAATGAGTTGTAGATGCGGAAATTGATGCTCATGAAAAAATGCGAATTATGTCTAACTTGATCAAAGTTGTGGAGGTAAGAATTATTTTTGTCTTTTGTTTTTTAACACAACGCAATACACTGCTCCGTGCGGGATAAGGACAGACATAAAATTATCCGTTTTGCGTTACGGTGTATCTGCTATGAAAACACATAGACTTTTGAAAACACACTTTGAAAACGGACATTTTTGAAAACGGAAAAACGGAAAGTAAACACGAAAAAAACAGACACTTGAAAATTTATCTTTTTCTGTGTTTTCCTTGAACAGTTTAAACACCTCTAATATGAGCATGAAGCAGTGTATAAGGAGCAGTGTATTGCGTTGTGTTTTAGCAAATACCGAGGACAGCGCGAATGGTGTCAAAGAGTATTGTATGCTTCTACGAAAAATACCGTAACGTCAATATTTTTGTTTGCGTTAGGTTTTAGCAGCTGTGCTTTCAGTAACTTATTTGCTGGAAAAATATCTCTTCCCACATGGTTGCAGGAATGGCTAAACTTTCGGAGGGGGTGGCTAGGCTGGAGAAGTGGATGGTCTATGACAAGCGACCGTACATAACCATTGATAAGGTCATGGGCAGCAGACCCTTCTGTCCCAATAGATTCTACTGCACTGTGTCATCTGTTTTTGTCAATTTTGAAATAGTTTACATTTCTGTGCTTTTTGGACGATTTTTGCGAACGAGATATTAATAAAGGCAAATTGTTCCAAAATTGAAGTAGAAGTTCATAAAGCTTGTCAAATTTTATTTTAGAACGGTGAACCAGAACCGGAGAAGATAGAAGAAAGTTCTCCAATGGAGAACGACATCAAACCATGGCAGGATGCAATGAGACAATGTGATTACACAATTACAATCTCGATGGAAACTCTTGCTAGCTTCAGTAAGTATTTTTCATTGAGATAAATAATGAATAAAAACAAATTGAATACCATTGAATAATTTTTCGTGTAAGCTCATGTTAGTGTGCACGTGTAAGCTCGTCCTGGTAATAATCTCCCATTATCCATCAGATTGATTTCAACCTTTAAGCCGTTAATAAGAAGCTAAAAAATTGGTTCATTGCTAAATACTGAAATAACAGAACAAAGTGCCCATAATTTTGCTTCAAACTGTTTATTCTTCGATATTAGCTATATTTCCGTTATTGCTACTAACATTATTGTAATTTTGCTTAGTTGTTGCTGCTATATATTCATGTTATCATATATTTAGATAATATTTTCATTTTTGTTATTTTACATTTTAATTTATGGCTCAGGCTGGTTAAGCTATGCTCTTATTGGCTCGTGTAGAATACATAATTTTTTTCATCTATAAGATACCCATTTTAGTAGTGAATTGTATTCTACAAATATTAGCTTTTTTTAATTTACTTTTTTTACTTACATTGATACCCCATCTCCGGTATTCTTGGAAAATAAGGGATGGGGTATCAATGCAAAAAAGAGTTTCCCTCGTTGGGGGCAAGTATATAAAATCAGGGAGTTGACCGAATGAAGCCATTGAAACATTTTTTCAAAGCTGAAGCATCAACTTAAATATTTAGTATTTTATTAGATTTTTCCAGCGTTTAAAATACGTATAATATCTGGATTTTATAAAATTTGGATGTTGCAAATTGTGCAAAAAATTATAATGTGGCAACAAGGTTGCCATCTTTGTTTTAAATATTTGAACCTATGACCAATATGGAAGATTTTTTGCCTTGAAAAGAAAAATCTTGTTTTTTATGACACTTGAGCCGTTTCTGCATGCATTGACAATGATTCATGCTGTATCTACTAATTCTCTCTTGTTAAATTCACACATTTGGGCCAATTTAAACGCCGGAAAAATCCTACAAAATATGAAATATTTTAGCTGAAACCTCAGCCATGAAACAACATTTAGATCCTTCCGATCGGTCAATACCTTGATTATATATGAACTTTCAAAGGAGGTAAACTCTTTTTTGGGTCCCCCTGTACATAATTCAAATGTCACCTGGTATTTGATATTTTTCGCTGATTGTATTATTACCTAATAAAAATAAATTGTCAAATAAAACGTTTTGTTTTACAGTTGAATGTAGAGCAGCATTCGATTCTGATACGTTTCACGCAGACAAGGAAGTCACTCTCAAAGTTTATCTCAGGTGCTTGTTATATTTGCTGTTTTTCTTTTTATTGTTTGACTCTCTATTTGTTCAAAATACGTTATTGGAATTATGAAACCAAATATACGGTAAAAACCCGCCTGTGAGAACATTTTGAATTCGAACTGATGGAAAGGCTCATGGAGTAGTGAACAAAAATCTTTTAATTCTGCACGTTAAATATCTTTCTATAATTTTAAAAATGTTTTTAATACTTTGATAACTGATTCTTTATTTTGAGTAAAATAGATGCTGGTATTTCAGTCCATTGTCTGTTGTCTGAACTTCGAAATTACTGAATCAGCACAAATGTGTGAATTTTAATTCGTGCTCGAATTTACACCTGATTGGCTGATTATTGGGGGTTGATACTTCCACTCCCCTAGTAGCAACTCCTTTGACTCTTCAGGCTAACCTCATTACATAATATCCACCTTCCGCTCCCTTCCACCTTAACTTTAGCCGCTCTTCCCCAGTCCGCTCAGTGTGCCGTTAGAAAGTAAATCACAGAGCATAAATTATCATAAATTAAAAAAAGCATAAATTACTGTCGGGCATAAATTATTTCTATTATTTTAGATGCTTTTACAGCCTTATTCTATTTAGCCAGGTACAGTCAATTACAAATCTGTCCTTCACTTATTGTTAATCTTTCAATCCATGTACGAGCCATGTTTTGATGCTTTTTAAAGTGAATGAGTTTTGCAACATACAAGTTGTGCCCTATAATTCATTACTATACCTTTAGCAGTGATTTTTAAGTAATGCTTTATAGACTTGACCAAGTTTAATTTGTCGTCACTAATCTTTCCATTGTTTCTACCCATTTAAGAAATTCCTGTTTTTGTTCAATTATAGATCATCAGCTGTGACACCAGTAAAAATATCACATTTATATGTAATTCTCAACAATCAGGTTTGTTGCTTTTAAAATTTTTCTCGTTGACTTTTCATTTCCAGAAGGACTAAATTTCATCAGGTTGTTTAGCGTGAAATTTGATACTGATTTAGAAATTTTTCATCTCAGTTCTCAATTTGTATTAAAAATTAATAGACTTGAGTCAAGTTTACCTGTACCCTTGCACAAAGCTTCACATACTGATTAAAGAACTTTGCAAACTAGGTCAACATTTGTCCATTTATGGCCACAAACAATTTTGAAGACTGTATCTTTGTTAACCAATGGAATTTTATCAATAATAATTTGAGCGGGGTATCCTAAGAAATTTGTAGTTTGTTTGGAAGTAGTGAAAGGATAACGCAATGACCGCACCCCCAATTTAATACCCCCCCCCCCCTTCAATTTATAAGTTTGTTTCGAATATTCTTCTTCAAAATCTGACTGCGGTGCAGGAATATCATATCTCTTTATCTATATATTATTCAAAAATAGAACAACTACGGAAGTACAAGCTAATCTTAATTTGAGTCATTCTTTGGGCGAAAGGACTCTCATCTCGTTTCCACTACGAATGGTTCATACAATTTAAACGATTTTTTTTGTCAGTTTGGTGGATCTTTCCCCTAAATTTGGATTGTTTTTGCTGAACCCTGTCATTGGGGTTTTTGATCATAGAATTTGGAATTTATGTTGAAAGTTGATTTTACTATACAAAAATCGAAATATTTAATTCGCTTTACAGAAATACAACCAAGTTACATTTGATACATATGCCCATGAAGATCAATCGGATTGCAAAAAGTCTGAATCAGCGATTTTACATCCCAAAAAAGTAAAGATTGTCAGCTTCAGTTTCATTCCATCTAAGGAGGATATTGGCAGCAAATTGGAAGTATGTTCCTCTTTTTTTTTTTGGCTATTTTTTCAGGACCTTTTAATAAAATGATAAAATAATAATCCTAAGTGCAGTATTGATTGTGGTAAAGTATAGATATATATCGTTTGTAAAGGATATTAATTGTAGATAGAAACACTGTCGTATATTTTTTGTACGTTTTGCATGAAATTTGTTCTTAGGGTGTCAAATTTCTGAGGGTGTCCATCCATGTTTTCTAAGGGTGTCAAGTAAGACATTTTGTCAGATGTTTACCCCAAAACAAAGGCTTTTTATGCGGGTTTCTGCTGTAGTACAACACCCACAAGTAACTTGCTTTGGGTGCGTTCTCGATGAACGATTATCTTGAGAACCAATGGCAATTAAAATTAATTCCCGGCTAGCATTTCTTTACAGAAAGCAAAGCTTTCTAAATTTTAGTCTTTGATGACTGCTCTGTAACGCCTTGATCCAACCACATTTTAATTTTGCTTGTTCTAGTTTCGAAACTGTGACATTAGTAAACACCCGCATATAAGAACCTTCAATTTTGTACCCCCAACCTATTGTTTAGGAACAGTAAGCTACCCCAGCCTGTAGGTTCTTAATTCACAAGGTTCTTATACGCGGGTCAATTACAAATCTGTCCTTCGCTTATTGTTAATCTTTCAATCCATGTACGAGCCATGTTTTGATTGCGTGTTTACTGTATCCTTCGTTGAACAGTAGGTTTTCCAAAAAATACAGACATCTCAAAACAAATGTATTCGCTTCTGTTCAAGCATGCAAAATACTGCCCATTTGAGCGCTAGAGAGTTTCAGGCAATAAACTGGCTTCCAACAAAAGATAGAGTGGAGCAAATTATATGTGGGAATGTTCTTAAATTCTTTAAAGGAACTTAACCAATATACTTTTATGATATGTTTCAACATTCCAACCAGATCCAAACTACTCGTATATCAAAAGATAAATTAGCTATCCTTTTCCGTAAGAGCGATATTTGCCAAAAATGCTCTTCATATGCAGGCCCTAACTTATGGAATGAATTACCATCTGATATAAAAAATGCAAATAACATCAATTCTTTTAAGCACAAAATTAAAAGCAGCTACATGCAAAATTTACTCCAGAATTAGAAAAGAACTGGGTAGATTCATATTTTTATGGTAGATTGTATTTTTTTTATTAACTGTGTAAATATTTTACCCTTAATTAATTTTTGAAACGTTGTTAATATTTTTAGTGCCAAATGAATACTTACTTACTTACTTATTCTTGACTATTTTTGGAACTATTGTTTATTATCTTTGCGGCTCTAATATGGCATGACTATACGTCATTCATTTTACATGAGCTGTTTTTACCCTAAACTGAAATTCCATAGATAACTGCAGGCAAAATGGCTTCGAAATAGATAGTAGAGAGTACTTCTTTAGATAGATATCTCATTAAATCTCGTTAACTTTAACTTCTTTATTTTACAACTCATGTCTTTCTTTACTTTCTCTACTTGTGGTTTCCAAGAGAGTTGGCTGTCCAGTGACATTCCAAGTCATTTTGACTTGTCAGCAATGTCATTATCCCCAAGCTTAACTTGCTTCAGGGGACCAATAAATTTGTTTTTGTTCCATTCATTCAATTCATTAACAGTTACCTGTAAATCCTCCATTACCCCGTCTACAGTTCCCCCGATACAATAGCTTTCAGTATCATCTGCAAACATTTCAACAGGGAGATCATTCACATGCATAGAAAAATCCTTGGGCCAAGGTGTGAACCTGGTGGAACGCCATAACTAAATATTTTCTCTTGTGAACAAAGACTGTCTATCTCGACAAATTGTCTTCTGTTAGTTAGATAATTTCCATGATACGATATGAGTTCCTACTTGAGCTAGCTGCGTGTATCTTCACCAGGAGAGTTTTGTGGTTGATAGAGTCATCGGGTATTACATTACTGTAAGTTATATTATTTTGTTTCATGGCATCATCCAATCATTTTTTTTCTCTTCGATTTTAGAATTCAATTAGACACAACCTTTCTCTAAATGGCTACTTTATCAAAGTGCCAAGATCACAAGATGAGCCAGGAAAGGGGTCGTTATGGCGCATTGATCCCACATCTGAAGAAAAATTAACAGAGAAAGCTTTTCGAAAACGAAAGCAAAGATGTGCGCCTTATTTCTGGCCAATGTTTCCTGTGACACCAAGGTGAGGGAAGCAAATTTTTAGGTAGAGTTTAAAGATGAGGGCATCAGTTTATATTACAAAAATCGATTTGTTTCTTGAAGGTTGAAAGATATTGAAAATTAACGCTGTTCTCGCAATAGATTCCCGCAATGCAAAATGACTTCATTTTGCTAGTACAAAATTTACATATTATACGGGACCGGTGCATCTCAAAAATTCTTTCTAAAAAGTCCTTGGTCCCGTATGAAAACAAGATAAAAATGTATCTGTCCTGTACGGAGAGCTCTCATGAAAATTGCTATTTTTAACCAGAAATCTAATTAGTATTTTGCCCCCTTCCATCTCCAGCATCAGACGTCACTGGTGCTGGATCATAGCGAGCAGGTATATTGAAACGGGGGCTAGACCCAGATATATGGCAAATTTTAATCAACAATTCGTTTAATGAGTTAAGAGTTTCACGGATTCAGCTTATTTTTCTTATCTTGCATGACATTGTGACTGATTAATGTTTATGAAGTCATGACGAGAGAATTTTTAGAAGAAATATTTTTAACAATTTGGTTCCGTCGTCAGGCCGCTTGATTGTTCAATGAAAATATTTGTTGGAAAGCCGCAGGAAAACCTCAAGTTCAAGTAATGAAGCTATTTGGATTCTATGCTTTGTTTCAATAACAATTTTGTTAAATTTCAACAAAAACTTGCAGGGACTAATTGCAAGAACGATACCACAGATCGACGAGTGCTAAAAATTCCAACTCTTATTTACAATGTAATTAATATTAAACTGCAACTTTGATATATGTAATAATAAAACGAAATACGAATTTAAATAAATGTTAGGAAAACGTTGGGGACATTGAGAAAGATAGAGAGCATATAACACAAATTTGCTCTGTGGCCTAACTTCAAAAAAGAACTTGCGACAAATTAACAGAAGCAAAAACATGAATATACCTTATTTTTAACTGATACAAGATAATTTGATGAGATGGGTCTTTTGCACAGTGATCCAGGACATGGAATAAATTCGAAAATTTGAAGTTGTAGACATCATAAAAACTTTTATCCACAATTAAGACAAGAGGTTGAGCTGTTTGGAATTGAAAATATTTTTTAAATTGTTTGGAAAAAATACCGTTTGGAAAAAATACTCCAAAGACGTTCTACTTTAGTCTGATAAAGGTTTTTAAGAGTCAGTTTTGGTCAGATTTTTTGTTTGCACCATAAACCCCAAAATGTTGTTAATTTTCGCCATCTTGAATGGTAAAATGGCAATATTTTTAAATATGATTTAAATTGTTGAAAGCATTAAGATTTTTGGGAATAAAATACTTCAGCTATTGTCCGATAGGAACCGTTGTTGTTTTGAAGAAAAAAGTTTCTAAAAACGGTTGCATGTGAACGGAGAAATTGAGGTTTCAAAATCGGGATACTTGCAAGTGAAATTGACGAAAAACAGGAAATCGCAATGTAAACAAAGAATATCGAATTCCTGAAACTTTCGAAAGCCATTACTCGGCTTTTACAAATCCAATTTCGAAAATATTTTCAATTCCAAATAACTCAGCCTCTTGTATTTAATTGTGGATAAATTTTTTTATAATATTAACATCTTCATTTTTCGAATTTATTCCACAATTTCTAAAGAGCTGGATCACAGTGCTGCGTAAACTATGAAGAACAATGTTATATCACGGGCTCTATGAAAAGTAAAGTTTGTATTTTATTCCCACTTGGGTTTTTCTCATTATATTTGTCCTACATTCCGTATTCTGCGACCAAAAAGCACAGAACGTAGGACGAAATAGAACGAGAAAAAACCAAGTGGGAATAAAATACAAACTTGGCTTTTCCTAAAACCCGTGGTTATATAGGCTAAATGATATGCCCGAGCCTCGAATGAAACGATGCCTACCTCAACTAGTGCAGATGCTCATCTTTGCATAAAAAACACTGTGCAAAACATAATAAAATGCATCAAAAAGCAAAACAAATCATGCCAATATGAACATGAATCAACTGCTGTTTACCTTGATCCGTTGGCAATAAGGATATGTTCTTGAAGTGTCAAAGAGCTGTAATACCAAACAAGCACAGCATGGAAAACGGCATCGCAAAATCTGAAGTCAGAAATAAAACATATATTTACAAGAAGAAGAGTAAAAAAGTGACACTAAATTTTGTTAAAAGTCAAAACTTTAAAAGTTACTAAATTTCCTATTTATAATTTTTAAACCAGCAACGGAAGCCTCAAAAATCTTAATTTACACTGATTCAAAGTTCATGCTATTAATTATATGTGTGCATATAAAATGTTAATTATGTGTTATTATTAAAATCCGATACATAATTATGATAACCACGTGCATAATAATACCTGTTTTTAAAAAATAACATGTTGCAAAATGTCAAAACCATTGAAATCCACGTCATCCTCATCTTAAAGTCTTCGTAATTGTTCTTGTAATGTAACCTACGAGTTAATATAAAACATACATACAATGTCTTTTGAAAAGTTGTCTCTCAAAAAATCTACTGTACATAATCAGAGTGAATTGAGATGTTCCGGGTGGTCCAAAGAAATTTCCCTACTACCTTTAAAAAGCTACTGTGGAGGAGCCTCTTACATCAATGCCAATCAAAACACTAAGCTCCTCCATAGCAGCTTTGCAAATGTGTGGATATAATTAGGCCACCGGGTATCTAATTAATGGCAAAACAACAGAGGCAGTATTGCATATACTGGTATCCTGAATTATACCAAGTTTCTCAGATAAAAGGTTTGCAAAGCTATTGTGGAGGAGCTTTGCCTTTAGTATTTCTATTTCTGATTGCATTTAATAAAATAGACTCCAACTCAAAGTTTGATGCCTTGGTTGACAAAATTAACTGGATAACCACCGAGTTATGCCCAGTAATAACTAAAGTTTCGGGTTTCCTCAAAACCAGAGGTTGGCCTTTCCATTGTATTGCTGAAAACTGGTTTTTTATGAGCAGGGAGCTTTGAAATTAACCTTTGAACATTATTGATGAGTTTAATGGCAAAACACAACGATATGTTGAAATTTAATTGGTGCTGGTCGAAGGTAATGAAACTAAGAAAACAATAGAAAAAGATCTTTCTCTGACTTGGTCAAGGAGGATATCTTATCAAAACTTACGACATGGCTCCAAAGCAGTTACGTTGAATATTTTCAAGATTGAGTAAATCTTATTTCCTTTGCGTAGGTTGATTCAGACATTGACATACTAACGTTGATCTTAGATGAATTAAGCTGAAAGTTAACAATACAAATCAAGAAATTCATCTGGTCGCATGATTTTGGCGTTTAAGATCGTTATCAAAACCTCTAGTTTTGCAGAAATACAAAATTTATTTGGCATTACTCAAAGATTATTGAGTCAATCTCAATTGACTCAGAGACTAAAGTCAAACAAGGTATCAAACTTCAAGTTGAAACCTCTTCTATAACGCTCAAGTTGAAACAATATAATCAAAACTTAAGCTCATCTACAGCAATCTTAGAAACACGTAGCCTTTTTGTGACACGCGGTAGTTTAACAATTTTGAATAATAAAAATAATAATAACAATCTCATCTATCTTATCTTCTGTTTAAAAAGTATATCAAATGACAATGTTGTTCTTCTAACAATGTTATATAAAAACAAATGATTTCATGATATCACTTCAAGTTCAACAAAAGTTGGAATGCTGGTATTATTTATAAGAAATGTGATACAGAATAGCAACAACAATACACAATATTATGAAATTCAATTAAAAGCCCATTCAACCTTAATATCAAAAGTGCGCTTGCAGACATTATGAAAACGAGAGCAACACCGCTACGTACATAATTCTTCGTACATAACGACTTGATAAGTACATAAAATGGGATTGTTCCGTCTATTATTTGACATGAAAACATTGTCTGACTAACTTTTTTGCCTGCTCTTTCATAACAAAGGTTATGAAATTGTTGATCAAAAATCACGGCTTTTAATATATAAATTAAGAAACACCAAAGAAAATGACTAAACAACAATTTATAGACAATGTATAACAGCCTGAGGTCAGGATCATAAAAGTCTTTCATTTTTCGGAATATATGCCTAGGGCCTGTTCACAGGAAGAACCAAGTCTATTTTGTGCCAAATCACAAATTTTTATTTCGTACTCAATATATCGAGAGAATGCCATATCAAGGAGTATTTTCATTGCATTCCCTCGATATGGCATTCCCATGATCTATTGAGTACGAAATAAATATTTGTGATTTGTCACAAAAAGACTTGGGACAAGTCAAGTTCACAGGCCAAATGTATAAACTGTACAAAAACAGAGGCGAATTTTGTAAAAATAGTACAAATAGTGCTCTGTTCTGTACAAATAGTGCTCTGTTCTGTACAAATACAAATGGAGTTAACAATTTATTTAACCTAGTTCCAGGAATATTTCCCAAAGAAAAAGTGCCCTTGTTACCTATCTAAATTCCTATTAGTTGATAAATTATGAGACATCAACATAATAAGATAAAAAGTATTCAAATCCAATTCGAATTCGGTGGCGCTTTATCCGTTTTGATTCTCCAAGAAAGTTATTCAAATTTCGATGTGAAGTTCAATTGCTTAGTTTGAGCCAATGAACACTCGGATGATCGAGGAAATTGATAACAGGAATATTTTCCTTTGAAACACAGTTAAAAACCCACATGTGTAAAGCCTCCACTTGAGAACAAGCAGGCTGAAATACCTGCATTGATTCTCAAAGTCCTGAAGACCTTGTTGAAAACTAAACAAATACATTCCAAGCGAAATTGAGTACTTTCCGTCTACCACCCTCTGAGCTATTAAGCTGATATAACACGCTGTGATTTTAATGGTTTATATTGTATCAATGGGCATAAGGTTACAATTTGTTTCTTCACAAAGGAACTTGAAACCTTGTTCCAAAAGACATTTAAAAAAGAAGAATACTTCTTTCCCGAAAAAATATAGTGAAGAAATTTGAAAACAATTTGTAAACCAAAAGCAAACAGAGAAGTCTCTTTGGGTAATTGTAAATAAACGATGAAAAAACTTACTTGTCCCAATACAAAGATACGTTGATCGATCCCAAGCATGCTCTGAGAAACCAACTAAAATATACAACAAAAGTAAAAGTCATCAAACAAACTATTGCATAGAGCCCCCTGAAAATGCCAAATGGCACAATGGAAAATAATAATGATTAACACAGTTACAGGGATGCGGGTTGATATACAAACTAATTTGAAAGGTTTCTTCTCAGCAAAATTACTGTTAGATCATGTTTAAAACTCCTGTTTGTGTTCCATGTATCAATTAATTTGGGCAGGAGATCTTATTGCTTTGGGAAGTTTTATGTTATCTTTCGGCATTAATTAAAAAAACTATCCACGTTTTAAAATTCACAAAGGCAAAAATTCGAAGTTGATTTTTACTTTGAAAACTTTTTGTTCTAGCAAATGAATTGAACTATTTATCTATCGAAAATTTCGCCAGGACCTCAAGATTTGGATGACTTGATGAATCCAGGACCTCAAGACTAGATTTTCAAAAAAAATGAAAATTGTTGGAATGCTAGTTGCAATATTAACGAAAAAATTATTGAAAATTAGTTTGATCCATTATCCATAAGAAATTTTTAAAAAAGAGAACAACCAAGTACAAGTATTGTGATTTTTCAAACATGGACAATCTTTAGTCACCCAGTATATGAAATGCCATTGGATGCAATAAGCAACCAAGTAGTCAGTTAGCATTTATTTCACATTTTTAAAAATTGCCATATTTAAGCAGAATCAGTCAGAAACAGGCTAAGCAATATTGGAATAACATGGAAATAAAAATTATGAGTTGGTAGTGGCCAGAAATCAATTAGTTCCAAATACTCTCAGAAATTTTCAGAACAAAAGTATATAAAAAATGCCTTGAGCAGGACTATACCCGGGCTTCTTTGGAAGTCCTTGTTGCAGATCGTCAAAATTTCTTGCCATTTGATTGATTTTGTTGGTCATTGTTTGAGAGCTATTGTTTTTGTTGTCCTTTTCAACAGCTTGGATCCTGAAAAAAAGGAAAAAGTAGCAACTATGCAGTATAAACAGCAACATAATGTATGCACATACTGTAAATACCACCTGGTGTATACAGCAGTAAGACCCAAAATTTAGTATTTTAGTATTTTAGCTCACAGCTCAATAAATAAGGCATTTAGAAGGGTGTTTGCCCATTTGAGAAAAAATATTTTGTGAATTTTGTGTACTTCTGTTAGGCCAAATGTTAGGTCTCAAAATATTGACTGATACACTGGTATTTACAGCTTCATATATATGTATAATATTGTAAAACAAACTTTTTATCCATTTTTGCTTAACTTCATAAACAGTATTGTTTTGTATATTGTATTCATTGTAAACAGTAAATTTATTTAAAACACAGCCAATAATTTTCAATGAAATAAACTAAACTGAAGAAAAAAAAAGGATAGCTAAAAAAATTAAATTGATAGAATGTCTTACTTTTTAGTAGCAAATGCAAATGCCTGCAATCTCTTTTTCTGGCCATCAAGTCCCTTCTTCAAAGCCTCTTGAGCTGCACGATACTCGTCTTGGGCTTTCTCAAGTTTTTGATATTGGTTTTTCTACACATTGAGTAAAATAACAAGCACTTAATTTATTTTGTGAATTTTGAAATTTATTTCTGTTGGAAAAGGAGCAAAGAACAGAAACAGCACAAAGTTCTAAGAAAATATTCTTCTATTTAGTAACAATCAAAGACAAAATTTTGTAATTGTTCCAAAAAATAAATACCCACACAACCACAATGGAAAGATACTTGAGCCTTGCCAAAGTTTAAAGCAAGTAAGTAGTAGTTACTAAGTAGGCCATCTGCATGCAACCTGGAGGGGCTCCTCTGTTATTAGCTACTATCTACCGAAATGATACAGCTGAGTTGGCTGTGGGTTTTGTAATTAGAAGTCCAGACAGTTGGATCCAAACCCGAGCTCTCACAGACCACTTGGCCTTAACCACTTGGCAATGCCAAAGTTTATTTCACGCCAATTGTGCATTATAAACAATAGACCTATTGTTTTCCCATTTTTTTGGACTTTATTCCATGCCAAAGATCTTCAGTGTGACCAACACAACACACACACTTTTCAGACTGGCTTCACAATGATTCATCATGTGACAATTGACATACCAAAAAATGTTTTATTACATTTACTATGGTGCATGCATGCAAAGAACATTATTTGACTTTTTGAATACAACCTGTGCTGTGGACGCATTATTTGAGTATCAAAGCTATGTCAGGCCTACTTATAAATATAAATTTCTTATCAATTTTCTTCTGCAGTTAGTGTTATGGCCAGTTCGGCACACAACTTTGATCAGGAAATAATTCTATCGAGGATTTGTTTAATCATTTGTGGTTTAATCATGTGTGAAAAATAAATGGCAGATTTGCATTTCTCTACAGAAAACAAACTTTCCTAAATTACAGCCTCCGTAGATTACTCTTGAATGCCCTTATTCAGCCT
>JAYJMH010012281.1:0-22754 GCA_036873815.1 Phacellophora camtschatica | reverse complement strand
CGTGTCCCCTGCTGGAAACAAGTCATCTCGAGACTTTCGCGGGCTAGGCATGTTAAATACGATAACTCACTCACTCATCAATGTTGGCTTTCCTTCAGGATAACTCAGCGATTATTACCAAAAGTACCTTGGCATTTTGGATTGCTATATGTAGATTTTGGCAAACAATTACTCTAAACCTTAAGATGAAGCATTTTACATCAACATCAAGCAAAAACATAATTATCAAGCATTTTTCGGGCTAAGTAAATTAAGCAAATAATTTATGATTTAACAATTGTTTAGCTTACTAATCACTTAGTCAGGTGATCTACTAAATGAGTGTTGCAGTTGTGGCGACTGGAAGCCAGAATCCATGTGCTCATATCCATGAGTTTGAGGACATCATGCTATGTTGGTGATTTTTTGTTCTTAAAAGTTGAACACAACTGCTGGTCAAGTAGTCACATCATAAAATAGATGTCTTTATTAAAAAATATGTTTAATCACATTGACTATTGCATTCATCAAATGTGAACTTTGGATAAAAACAAATGTAAAACCAATTATTGATCCATTTGGTAATTATTAAATTCATATAAGGAAAATAGAACGATTACAGAGCAAGGAATTTTGGGAACATGACACATTGCTGTGTTTACAATATGACAACCAGGCCCAAAGTAGTGCTAGACTCACTGATGAGAGAAATGACATAAACATTTCAGTGGTTCTGGTTGTCTTTAAAAAAATATTATATTGGTTTTCTTGCATCTTCATTTCAGAACTGGATATGGATGGATACAGATTGGAAACGTTGTACATGGTGCATCAAAGTGTGCTTGTGACTGCAGTTTTATTTCTGAAAACATGCACCAAAGTCCTCTAATTGTGCATGGGAGTGTGCAGAGCAAAGTTTCTGCAGATATTCCACAAGTGACAATTGCACCTGGGACCTCCCCCCACCCGACAGCACCACATAAACAAAGATAGATAACATAAGGTCACAGCAAGAGTCCAATAATATATTCAGTATATACTATTAATTTTAACTTGCTTGTTTTTCAGGAGCATCTCCTACCTAACCACAACTACAAAATTAGAATTGTAGCGATCTGTAAGTAACAACAGGCTTCAATACTACAGCATTTTGTTATGTTATCTTATTAAGTATTTTAGAAACAAAAAACATGAGGAAACTTTGTTGATGTTTTTCAATACAATTCATGTCAAAAAATCATATTTCAGTTTCACCCAGCCCAGCCAAAGATAAAGAAAAGGTTTCCAGAACCAAATAAAAAATTATTCTTATGTCATTCATTTGTTCGTTCGTTATTTTTATACCTTTGCAAACATCAATGATATTCCTCAGAGACCTCAGAACTTCTTCGTTCGCTGAACAGTTCACAGTACCAAGATTTGATACAAATACAGTGGACCGCATGACTTGACCTGATTTGCTTTGACTTTTTCTGCAGGCCCTCTTCTCTTTTGCATCGACTCGAAAAGAACCGCCAGTTGTCGCTTTTGTCCCCAGACTTCTTCAAGTGAAGTTGTTGTTTGAAGGTGGCGCCTGAGAAAATGTCGCAAAAAGTCAACCTTTTGAGAAAGGTCTTGGAAGCAGCTAAAGCATCCAAAGGCTTTGATAGAGTGTACCGAATGGTAAGGATATGATGCGTAATGAGCTGGTATTTAGTTATGTATTGGCAAACATCAAGAACGTGAAGGAAAAATCCAACGAAACAAAAATAAACTGCCAGAACCAGACTTAAACTTAGGCCCACATGATCGCAGGAAGGGGAGAAAGTTATTCTCATTTAATCCGAGTCAGCAAATTTTAGGCGCGAAATTTAAAATGGAAATAAGTGGTGAATATTGGCTGGGGGTGAGGTATAAACATACAGGCTAGTTAAGTCTAAAAGTACATTCGTTTCAATCGATATAATTTAAGGAAATTTCAGATAAAGATTTTTAGGAAAGAAAAATTGGTAAGCATGAGTGTAGGTTGTTCAATTTGATTGATTAAGGCTGAAGATTAGGTGTTTTTTTTAAATAAAAAAAACGTGTTTAGAATTTTAGAGAGATTTGAGGAGCATGATGCGGTTTGATGGGTATGTAAATGTGTATATACTGTATTTGTTAATTTTTTATTGTCCTGGACTATATCACCACTGCGTGCAGACTCATACTTCCTAACATTATACTCTTTGAACAAGTTTGATGCTAGGATTAATCTACTACTCGGACAACTCTAATGCACTGATGGGACCACGGGCTCTAGGAATCGTGGTGCGTTTTCTATTTTTTGCTTTTCTACCACCCATGCATTTTTATTGTGTCCTACCACCCATGTGTGCTTTATTTTTTTTTCTCTAAATCACCCGGGCATTTATTATATTGCGTCCTCGCACGCCAAGATTCCTAAAGCCCATGATATGACCGCATAAAACTACATTCACATGACAACTTTATTTCAATTCAAAAGGTTAACATTGTCAGTGCAGAAGTAGGGAAATGCACTCTCTCGTGTGAGGTTGATGAAACGATAGTAAACATACGTGGAACACTACATGGAGGATTTACATCAAGCATTATAGACACAGCAACAACATATGCTTTGATGACGACAACAAATCAAACAAGAGGTGTCAGTTTAGAATTAAGTGTCAGGTTGGTTTTCATGCATTTGATTCGAATCTTGCATTAACTCGTGAGCAAAACGATTCGTATGATTTGTTTCCAAGAGCCCATGCAATGTAGTGCGCGATCATATTACCAGTGCAACGTTACATGGGACATAGGACACTATGAAACATTAGGTGATACGGCTAATAGGACACAATATTGCATGGGTGCTATGAAACAAATCATCCGAGTGCTATTGCTCGTGATTGACAATGTTTGGAGTCCTAGACCCAAATTTAATAGGGGCCTCTTTAACTTTCTGTTCCAAATCACGCGGGAACAAATTCTCTTGCTAGCATCTATTTTCGTAATGCCATGCATGACACTACGATTAATATATTCTGATAATTCTGACACCAATAATACCATTAATATGCAGCTGCTGAAACACAATAGCAATCACGTTGAGATAAACTAATAATCCAAGACTGTTGCACTTTGCCGGTACAATCTTAATCCGTTACATACAACCGTGTCACTCTCCTCGTTCACTCGGGAACGCACAGCTTTTTGTTGTTGCTTTCACACATATGTAATGTGACATTACTTTTTAAAATCAATCTGCCACCTGCGTCCTTCTCTTCCGCACCACTGGTTACATATTTGTTACCGATCAAATGCGTTTACACTGTCACGAACCAAAGCGTTCCTGATAGCCCTCCCGTTTATACACAGCACCAGATTGTAGCTTTGTTGCTTTTCATGGAGAATGCACAGGAACAAAAGGAAAGACACAAAAGAAATTACCGTAACGGATCGAAACTAATTCGCTTTCCTTTACAAATTACGGATATGAGGATCAAAAGTGTGCGGATCAACTTTGATGGTGTAAACGGGAGGCTGATCCGTACCTCTTTTGCCATGGATCCTTAATTAACCGGTAAAGTGTAAACTTTTAAGCAAAGTGCGGTGCGTAAGATTTTAATTTGCTCTCTAAATGAAGCTTTGATGTTGGCTGTTTTTGCCTTTCGTCGCACATCATTTCAAGTTAATCATCTCGAATAATTTCATTGACTTTTTATTATGTTTCAGCTACATAAACGGAGCAAAACTGGGTGAAACTATCACAATTGATGCAATTTGTAAAAAAGTAGGAAAGACAATCGCCTTCACAGAAGCGACAATTCAAAATCAAGACGGGAAACTTCTCGCTACGGGCAAACACACGAAATTTGTTGGAAATGCTGATTAACTTCCTAATTAGAGATAGAGTAATTATGATCATCTTGTTATTATTTTTAATTACTCTTGTCCTAATTTGTTTTAATTTAGACTGGGAATTTACAGTTTGTACAACAAACTTGTAGTTAAGGATAACTTCATCTGAAAGTTGACAACAAAACATTTTGATCATATGTTTAGAAAAAGATTTGTAAAACTCCTCCAACCTCATGAAAATAGATTATAGCCAAGAAAATAACACGCCCCATCTCCAGATATATGAAAAATAACAGCAGCACATTTCGTTCTTGAAGTTAAATTGAAATGTGTATTTTAAGAAGGAATATTTGTAATATATCTGGAAATGGTGTGTGGTTATGGTCTGGTATCTCCCCTGAGATAACGTGGAAAATTATAACAGCAAATGTAGTCCCATCATGTTGGTGTTTATACCGTTTCTATAACTGTTAAATGGATTATAGAAGGTAAAAACCTATGTATTTGGGTACCAGCTTGGCAATAGTTCGTATTTGACCATTGTAAATGCGTACACTTTTATTTTGTAATAAAAAAATACGTTATTTTTAATTTTGCGAAGGAAGAGGTTTCTACCTCTGCGGAGGAAGATCGATTTCCTCCTTAGAGGTAAAAACCCTTTTCCTCCGCAGAATTAAAAAAAAGTTATTCTTCCTAACTTTTTTATAATAAAATCTTTTTCTGCATTGCCCACGACTTGACACCCTTCAAAAACATAAGCTGAGGGATAAAGGAAGTGTGAGTTGACTAATAACTACAAAAATAGGAGAATTGAAATACAAATTTTCCCATCAATTTTTTAAAATTAATTTCGTGAAAAAGTTATGGAAAATTTCAGCCTATAATAATAACAAATACGAATCTCCATTTCCGAGCAGTTACTCTACCTAAAATGCAGTAGGGGAGTAACATAGGTTAAATTTGACGATTCTTATATATGTATGTTCTATTCATACGGGTTTCTGCTGTATAATATTTTCCGAAACTTTAATTGTCCAAACCTCTATAAAAGTGTCCAAAAGTTTTTGCATTCAAAACATATCTGCTTCAAGCTGTACACTGACATTTTCGCATAAAAGTATGCTTTATAAGCCAATATATAACCCATTCTGGTGGAAGATTCACTTTAATTGCTGAAGACAAAACTTTTGACAATGAATAAAGTTTTCGATGTTAACGTATGAGGAATAATTTACATTTCTTTGTTTGGATGTCTCAACCAATACCTCTTGAAAATTTCCACCCTGTGCGATACCTGCGGCTTTACCAAAGAAATTCAACACAGTAAAGAATATAATAAAGGTAATTCGTATTTCATTTCCCCAAACGGTTCTACCAGACAATGCAAAATAAATTTATCACATCACATACATCAATTTTACTTTTTAACAGCAAATTGTCACTGCGTCTAAACCAAAGCTGTCTATCAAGCATGCATCAAATATGTTCTTTATTTCATGTCCGGAGGTGTCCGGAAATCTTCATCTGTCCAGCTATGATGAATACACATTACACACCATTCGTCTCATGATGTGGATCGCCAAGATAACTTAGTAGTAGCTCAAAGACACATTTGGACACCCTATGCAATTGAAACCTGTGCCTGTGTGAGGTAACCTTGAAGAAACTGCGCAGCTTTTTGGTCTAAGCCTTGCGATATCAATGGTGCCAACTAAAATAAATTAGGCATCGTTACTTTCTTAACAGAATGTTTAACGTTACTGAAGTATGTTATAATTCAATAGTCATGATAGCATATCAAACGATTTCAAGAAAATTGAAAACATATTTTGGAGAAAAGCAAAGCGCAGTACATAATTTCAGCAGTAAAAATCAAGCTTATCAAATCAAGTATTTCAGTAATAAAGATCAAGCTTGCTTTGCAGGTAGAAACATTTAATGACACAAATCTCCCTTTTCTAGGTTGCTTTTTACAAGGCACATGTGCTCTTTTTGCACTTCTAAGCAATAGGCAAAAGTGCCTTCTCGAGAGTCGTGGCCCCTCAAATAAGAATTGGCTTCTACGTTAAATGTTTGCATATAAATGTTTCATCTAACTATTTGGTTTAAATATGGTCCTATTAAAATTTGAAATAATTTGCATGAAAATATAAATTGGTATATTAAATATGGTGCAAATATAATACCTTTCCAGGGCAAGAAATTGATAATTTGTACAACTGCTTCGCTAAAAATTCCTTTGGCTCTGTTATCATGCTCAATGGATCGTGCTCCTTTTTCCCAGCAAACATTAACTCAGAAAATGCAGTCTGATAACCTGAAAAAGTTTTAATTCCAATAATAAATTCATACATGAGATCTCTCATGTCAAATACAAATATCTTGAGGCAATGTAAAGAGAGGAGGATCTTTTTACCTGTGCGGACGAAGATCTTTTTGCTTGTGTGGAGGATGTTTTTTTAATTTTACGTCTGCGGAGGAGTATATGTAGGTAGCTACCTAAACATTCTTCCACAGAGGTGAAAACCTCCTCCGAATTATAGCAAAGCAAAAGTGTTTGAACATGTCATGATTAAACGTTGACTTGCGAAGTTAATTTTAATCGTCAGAACACAAGAAGCTATAACATACGAAAGAAAAACAAGAACAATAAACTACTTTGTTCAGGCTTTATTTTATGGTACAGTGAGAACCAATGGTACAGTGAGTACAGTGAGAACCAATAAATGGAAAATATGCAGTGATGAACAAAGGATTATAATTTGTTTAAACAAAATTAAAGCATATCAACTTATAATGTAAATAACTCAAATTGTACTGGCAGTTATTCTACAAATAATATCAAAAATGATGCATGTGCATGAACATGAAGCATTGCCATGTTCCTTTTTACAGTATGGCAAAATTTTGAAATTTAGAGAAGGGTCTAGCAGTCCTTAATAATTTTGAAAACAATGGGACTGAGGTACAATCCAGCAAATTTTTTTGAAAAATGTGTGATGATAAAAATGTATTAAAATAAGGTCTGACTTTTTTTCAGCTCGCTCCTTCGGTGCAGATATCGTTTTTATTGTGCTGCAGTGGAGGAAAATGGCCAACTGCAGATAAAATTGTTTGGGTGTCTGTACAAACCTGGGGTTTCCTCAACCTCAACAAAATGTTCATCATCTGGTACACTATCATCTTCAGGAAGTTCAAACAACCCAATCAATGCTTGCAATAACAGAGGCCTAGATTATAACAAAACTTAATCATAATGAAACTGGATACATGAAGGCTATCCTTAACAACAGGTGCACTGATAGCCTACATGCAGCCTGAACACTTCATTTCAGAATCTGCATGCAAGCTTTATTGCAGTATTGACTAATTTTCAACTTGAAATTAAACTGGTGTCAAGTTTTGTAATAAATTAAAAGCATAAAGAAAATCTTCAAAAAAAATATCAACAAAACTATTGTATAAATAAAAAGAGGTGCATCTAAGCTATCCAAGGAACGAATTCCGAAACGACTGCACACACAAGATTGACACCACTGCGCATACAAAACATTTAATTCAAACAAACTAATAACACAAAATGGAGCCTAAATTCATTCCACCCAGGGCTGTGTCTCATATGTAAAGACGGGGTGAAAACCTTTTCACCTAGGTGAGATATCCCGGCTCAAGTAAACAGCAGGCTCTTAGAAATAAGAAATCCTCATTGAACTTCCCACTAATAATTTTGACAATGAAGTATTTTAAAGGGTTCCAAATATTGGCCTTAACAGTGTAAACATAAAGCATTGCTTACCAGAAACTGACATAGGTGCTGAGCATATCAGGAGCTTCTGTTAAAATTTTTGTGACACCAATGGCACAAATTTTCCGTTCCGTTGGGCCAGTCACCTTTAGGTAAAAATAAATTGTTTTAAATTAGAAATGTCACACATATTAATTTCTCTTGTCACAGTATCATAGCTATTGCCATAAATTAAAATTACACTGATGAAAACGCATTGGTGGCATGTTGGCATTGATGAAAATGCATTGATGGCATCTTCAAAAGAGTCAACATACAATATATTCATGCTTACAAATCTAAAACCCAGAAACAGAGTATCATCAATTGAACAAATTCTCCCAGAACAATAATTGCATCACAACTGCAGCTACCTAAACATGCTTGTTGTTTCTTGAATTTTAGCGAAAGATTCAACTCTTTCATGTCAAGCCAATCCAAATTGAAATTAAAGTAGGTACAAGAATTATTTCTTGTTGAAAAATCTATAGGAACAAGGTCAGGGGTAAATATAGGTAAATATAGGTCACAATAATAAATTGTTTTTCTCCAGCAAGGAATTAGGTTTCATTTTTCTTCCCCGTTGGATTAAACATTTTCCATAGAGAATTCACAAGAAATTTCCTTTTTTTTTTCCCCAATGGAACATTGCAGTATTGCGAAGAATATTTACCCCCTGAACAAGGTTGAATGCGACCTAAAATTGATGTTTTGCATGGAGGGAAAAGATTGTTCAGCCAAATACTGGGGATTGAACTAAAATGGAATTTCACATACCTTTTGTAAATCTAAAACAAACAATTTTTCAACAACCATCCCAAACAGCCTAAAATATATCAGAAAATATTTTACAAACGTAAAGGAAAAGATACCAGACAAACAAAAGAGATGGAAATAACCAAATCTTTAAAAAGCGATTGCTTTCTTCCCAGAATTTTGAAAATATTCCTTAATGGTGCAAAAGGCACTGTTATTAAAATAAAACACATAAAGTAATTGATCACGTTATCATTTGATTATACATTATTATCACGTGATTATTCTTAATACAATTACAGTGCTATCAAGCAATTTCATCTTATCTGAGTATACCATTTAACATGACATGACACCTGTTCAATACCAATATTAACAATTTAACCATGCTAGGATTTAGGTCTACTAAACAGGCAACTCAAATCTAAGATTTATTTCACATGGGGTAGCCCATTCAAACCAACTTAATTCAAAAGATAAATTTACAATAAAATATTTTAAATTAACAGAAAGTTCTGCCCGCATTTACATACCTCCTGAATATATCACATTTACATTGTTTATGTTTAAAGTCACATCACATTTAAAGTACCTAGACATTAGTTTCACATCCCGACCTTAGCTTTAGTTACTTAATTGCCGAGGAATTGCAAAGTCGTTCTTAACAATTCATCAGCGGGAAACATATGTTCTCTAGCAATTTTGAGAACAACTTACCCTGCCTGCACAGAGTCGACTAATTTTGCTAATACATCACCGGACTGCTTGCCAGCCAGCAGAGAAATACAAACAAGAAATCCTACAAAAACAAGGGTCACAGATTCAGTTCTGATTTTACACGTTTATTTATAAGGAACAACTTTAGTCTGAGATTTAGGTAAATTATCTTGGTATCTCAGACAGAAAGTATTTACATTAAGTACAAATAAAGTGTGCAGATGTTTAAAACATGCCTTAAAAGGTACTTTTAAAAGGTGCTTTAAAGTGTAAGGGGAGGGTACAAAATTGTCACAAATTCATGAAAACAATATTAGGAACTCCCAGCCTCAACACAAAGCTAAGGTTCCCTATATTTTTTACTGTAACATTAAGAAGCAGACTAAATACTGGAAAAGCTAAGAATTATGTATGAATAGATAATTGGCAGTCTACCTTTCTATGATAGCCTGAAACAGTAGGTGTCTTTTAAAATATAATGTCCATAGGCGTATTACACAGGCAGTACTGTGGCTCTTTAACTTACTTGCTTGCGCCACATTGAGTGGACTGGGGAAGAACGACCAAAAGTTAAGGTAGGAGAGAGTGAAAGGTGCAAATTATGTAATGAGGCTATAATGTGCATACCTTTCGTAAACTTTGTGGTTTTTGAATTTTGAAGCCTTTGGAATAAAAGTAACATCACATTTTTCATATTTGCTTGCAACGTTGCCCTGCAATTAGAAATTAGAGACTTTATCATTCCAAAATTAAACATCATGTTATTGAAATGTTTCGAAATATTTAGAAACATTTTTTAACATCAAAATCTTTCATCGAATATAACAATACAACGTCACACCAGTCTGGTACCCTGACGTAACTAAGAATGGGGGAACTGGGCTCCATGGAAGTTACCAAAATGAACTAAAATCAAATCAAATGGATGCTGTTCCTCCGCAGTATAAACGAGTTTTTTCTAGGCAGGATCATTTCTTTGGTGGTCTTGGAACGACACCAATGTCACACAATGGTAACTATGTTATATATTTTATATCATATCATCCAGCATGGCCGGAGCTCGGCTCGAACAATTGTGGGTGGGGAAACAGCCAACACGATGCAGCCTAAAACAGTAAAAACAGCTGACTTAGACAAACCAACGGTTGTGGCAGTCGCCCCCGTGCTCCCCAATTGGATCTGCCACTGTCATGCTATGTGCAATCATTGTGTGTCGTTGATCCATTAGTACAACCGCTTCAGAAAAGTCCAGCCTAATTTTTTACGCATACTATTTCAATTTTGAAAGAATTTTTCTCTCAAGAATGTATCCAACACATAGATAACTTCAAGCTCTGTTAATAAGAAATATCATCAAAAAAAAGAGAAGCACTACTGTCGAACAGACCAGTTATTTCTGTTTTATATATAATATGGCAAAATATTATTTATATAAGATCATATAATATTATTCACACAATATCATACCATTCCATATGCTCAATCATACTTCCGAGAAGGTAAAATCCTTCATGATCATTATTTCTCGAAGCAATCAGTTTTTGAAATACACCCAATAAAGGCAACTGAAAAGAATCGTAAAATTATACTGTATAAAATCAAAACGTCAAAAAGCGGTTGTAATGGTGAAATTGACACACTGGTTTCAAAGCGATTATCACTCGAGAACAAAGCGAAACTCTATCAACTGGAAAATGAAAACATCTCCTCCGCAACATTGTTTGTTTTCTTTTTCCAGTTAGGAGAGCTTTGCCTATGTTAAAGCAAAGTATTTCTTATGAGATATCCCTAAGACCAAGGTAAATAAACTATTTAATAAACTTTTATAACTTGAAATCCCTAAAATTAACCAGTCAAGATAGAGATTATATATGCATAGTGTAACAGACGATTTCATTGAAACTACTTTCATTATAAAAAATCGTTCTGTACTCACCCTTCATATGTAAAGTATAGATTTATCTGTTAACACAAAACATAATTCAGATTTCATTCACATATGTAGCCAATCTGTTTGCTTTTCTAGCAAATCCAATCAATTTTCTGTATCTGTGAACACGTGACATAAAATCTGTCATACAATTGGCTAATTTCAAGATGTAAAAACTCATACACAGTTGGTCTCAAGACATTTCCTTATGCTCTTAGCAACAGGATGCATAAATAAATTCTCACCAGCTTTCCATCACCGATTATTTGTTTTGATCCCCTTTTAACGTAAGCTTGCAGCAATCTTGTCAATGCAGGAATATTTCCTGGCAGAAGCGAAACAATAAAAATTGTCTTTAGGTAAGAAAAAAGAATCAATGGCAAACATTCATGAATACATCCATAAATAATATTTATAAATAATCCATATGTATATTTATATTTTACCATGTGTACCAGAAAAATGGTAATACGTTTGACAGGAGCCTGATGAAAAATATAGTGCCTGAATTCATTTAACATTATATAAGTGGCAATGTTGAATAGTTAACTTATAATTTGGTACCTTACTCTTCAAAATTAATGATTTGGGTCCTGAGATGTTCATTTTCTAACACCGAGTTTGGAATCACGACGAAACAAGATTCTTTAACTAAAACCACCTAACCAACACATTGGAAAATGCTTGAAATTACCTTGTATGCAACGTATTTACCTTATATGGTACGCAAATATTGAAAACCACAATAATTTTATTTATGTTGTCGTTCACTGTATTTCGAAAAGAATATTTCAGCCATCGAGACACTGGTTTTGCAGAGAAACCAATAGTCTACTGTTTGTTAAATACAGAGAGCCAATAACTTTATCAGTAGTTACTATCGAACATGTTACCTCATTTTGGGAACAGTTTGGGTAGGTTTAAAAAGAAGAAAAAACATTACCTGGTCTGTCCCAAAGTTGTGGGTTCAGAAGCAATGGAAAAAGCTGCATATAAAATTGACCCTGAATTCCCTCCTCTCTCACTTCTAATAGCAAGGATATAACTTGAAAAACGTATGGTAGAAATTCAGTAACATCTTCTCGTAAAATTCCCTCAAAAACCGGGAATAACACCAATTCAAATTTTGACAGGTTTGTGCGGTCAATTTTTGGCAGCACCCTGAAATTAAACAACATAAAGTTAACTCCCTCAAACCATTCTAAAAGATTTCAAATATATTTACCAACAAATAACATTTAAAAAAATAAGAAAAGAAAGTATTTAACAAAATATATACACTGCTAACGGTTACTTCCACTATCAAAGCCATCATATTTTCATCAAATCTATACAGCCGAAATGTTTTAAAACAATTGCTGAAGTTTCGGACCAAAACATTTCACAGACACTTTTTTGCAAGGCTGTCGGCAAATTTCCCTTTCTCGGCTCTTCAAGCAAATCTTCTATATATATAAAAGGGGTTATATTTGCCCAGTTTTCCATCGATTTTAAGGGCACTGGACGATTCTAGTAAAAGTGCTTTGAATAAAAACGTTTTTCTAGAAAGACTTTGTTGGAGGTTAAAAAACTTTCGAAAGATTAAAGGTCACTTAAAAATAAACTTCACATATATATAACATATTTACTCTTACCTTCCAACAAGAACGCAGATAGTTTCAAATAGGTAATGGTTGAACTGAGGTTTGCTTGGATTCTGAAATTTAAACAAATTAATTCAAAACAGTAAAATCCTTCATTTAACAAACCTAGCTTTCAGAATTGTGCTCCCATTATTAATAAATTTTTTCTGTTATTTGTTCTGAAAATCCAAGTCTAATTTTCCTATAAAGCAGTCCAAATTTGTTTCATTAAACTTTAGAACACGTCTTTAGCTGCGAAACATATGATTTAGGCAAACACATATTACTGTTGGTGATTTTGACAAACGGATATTTAAAACAGTTTTGGGGCAAACCAGGACCGCCAAGCAAAGGGGCACTTGGAGGCAGTCAAGTACAATTTTACAAAGTCCAGAAAAGTCCACAGTTTGAGCTTTGCCTTCGATAGTAACCATTAGCATTCTAAAATTGGCAGGCTGCAACAACTTTTTGGGTGATGGGATTGGCTTCCAAAAATAAAATGATGTGATTAGTTAATTAAACATTTTTCAATGGAAATGTTAGCTGATTTGCCATTTCTTCTGAAACAAGCAAGATTTTTTTTGCAAACCAATAAAGGTTATTACCTCACAAGTCGTATATTGGCGCCCATCAATTTACTTCGGTAGCCACAAAGCAATTGGTATAAATCTCATGACCAGCCTAGTTATTGTATTTAGTAATAACAATAAATATATTTTGTTGACAACAATATATATAGTTACAACCGATAATCACCTTACAAACAGCTGCTAGTTTAGAAACCAGTTTTTCTACAATGAAGTCCAGATCTGGGAGTAAGGTTCCTTGCAGAGACGAACAGCAGCGCATGATAGCTAAAAGGAAAACATTTCTGGATGACCCTTTTCTCTGCCAATAAATGTTTGATTGTTATCTTCAATAACGGTTTGGAAACTAGGAAGTAGTGGAAATGAAATTATGCAATGCTCTGTTCACATCAATCAATCAATTTTGTCTATGAAATGTATGTCAGTTAACCCTTTCACCCCTGGAAAGGTCGTATGGCCCATTGCTAAACAACATAAAGTGGCATGGTTTCAGGAGGTAAACTCAGACAGAGAAGATTTGCATATTTAACTATGAATAAACACGGGCGTGGAAGGGTTAGTTCAATATAATGAAGCAAACAAATCATGCAAGCTATGTACAACCCTGAGATGTCAAAAGGCCAATTACTGTAAAAAATAACATCTCAAATATATCTCACATGTGATCAGATTAGACAAAGATTCACTTCAGAAACAAATACTTTTTTCAACAGACCATAAAAGATATGCGAGGAGTCGTTGGGTGAAATATGCAAAAAGAATTGGGCGCTTCGAAAGTGCAAATACAACAAGAAATGAAAAACAAGACAGAGTTTACGTCTCAACTGAACAAAATCATAACGTAGGGGCACTTTTACTCTTTCACGGCCAGATTTAGTTCCAATTAACACAAAAATCCCATAATAAATTTTATTTTGCAAAGGGTAGCACTTACAAAGCAACTGAATTCAAGATAAACTTATGTTGAAATGTAAACCAACTTGCCTTTCATAATGTATTCATTTTCGTGAGAACCAGACTCTTCGAGAGCAGAAAACAAGTTTTGAAATAACTGTCCCTTCACGGTGCGAAGTTCTGCAGCAGATATTCTAAGAAAGAACTTAAAACATTTAACGGTGCTCTGGGGCTCTGAGTAATAGGGAAATTTCGTTTGGAAAAATTTCCAAAAACCAATAGTAGGGGGATGGCTATCACTCGGGCCCCAAGTAATGAAGACAACAAGCAATGCAATGGACCTCTTTCGAATTCAATTCAATTTCAAATTTTGTTACAAAAAAAGTACTGTTAAATCCAAATTATTTTATTGAAATTGTAATCAAACGCAAAAAATCGCATGACTGTGAGATCACTAGAACTCTCTTTATGGCCAATACACAGCTTCAGCAATCAAGCTCTTTTAATTGTTCCTATGTCAAGTCTGGCCTCCTTTTCATAAAAAGACTTTAAGCGAAAACAAGGCCAGACTTAACAAACAAAAATTTAAAAGATCTTTGACAGTAGAAGTTATTGGTCACAAAAAGAGGTTCTAGCGCCCGAATAGTCATGCGGTTATTTGCATATAATCACATTTTCAAAAAATTTGTTTATGGAAGTTTTTAAAGCTATATTGCCACAAAACAAAAGGCTTTCGTAATAATTCAAAAAGCAAGTCCTTCAACAGCATCTGCAATCTTTAAGCCACAAACTACTTACGGTGGTCCACCTCCTGGGTTACGCAGGGTCATTATCCTTTCCAAAGCATTCGCAGCATAGCTATGAACAACAGGACTTTTTGCTTTGATCAGATTCACCAAACATGGTATAACTCCCAGGATGACGTCACGTGGAAGCTAAAACGCAAGATGAGACAATGGATAACTGTCAAACTCGAAGAAAAACAAAAGCGGAGGCATAGTCTCGTGGCCGCTGAAATAAATATAGCAATAGTAAAGAAAAATTGTGCATTTCAATAAAATTTCTAGTAAACTGTGCATTTCAATAACTCTATTAACCGTTAACAGAGACAATTTTGTAACAATAGTGAAATCGACACACACTAATTATCCCTCGGGAACAAAACTCTCTCAACTGGAAAACGAAAACACACAATGTTGCGGAGGAGATATTTTTATTTTCCAGTTGAGAGTTTCGCTTTGTTCTCGAGAGATTATCTCTTTGAAACCAGTGTGTCAATGTCACTATAGTTACAAAATTCACCTCTGTTTTAACCGCTAGTTTTATTTCCCAGTGGAGGTTACACTTACAAACCAACTGAACTCAAAGAAAAAACTACGTTGAAATTAGTATTAAAAATTATGTAAGGTTTTTAAAAATAAAGAAGAGACAATATATAATTACCACACTGCGAAATGTTATGACGTATTTGATAGCATCAGCCTTCAGAACTGGATATTCATCAACTATAAAAATAAAACATCCGAATTTCAGTAAAAATTTAAATTAAGCCCACCCCTCTCTCCCTATTGACTCCCCCCCCCTTCTTAAGAGAAAGACTCACATAATCAAAAATTAAATGATATGATAACTTATGATGCATTTTAGCGCAATATTCCAAATTTCCAGTTTCATGTGCTTGAGAGTCAAAACAGCTTATCTGGTCCACTTTAATGTCCCTAGAAGCCCCCATGACTGGCACAATGCACTGTTACTTCCTGGAACAATGGCTAAGTATAAATAAATTAAATATAAACTTGCAAAAATTGCTGTTCCTAGCCTTTATATTACCTTTGTTAATAACCTCCTTAAAAGCCCCCTCCCCCCCCCCCCCCAACACACACACACACACTAGAGCCTCTAAAATTAAATAAGCCTTTCAGGGTAAGTGGACATCAACTGGACGCACTGTGGACAATTTTACAAACAACACACAATAGTAAAAATAAATATAAATAAATACAAATCAAATTACCATTTGCTGACTGCAAATCAGCAGCAATGTGACTTTTGAAAAAATCTACTAGATTGACCAATTGACTTGCTTCTGTTGTTCCATGCTGCAAAAATCGTAATAGTTTCTGACGTTTCTTTTTACCATAAATTAAAGACATTGAACACTAATATACTCCTTCCGTAAATAGACTATTTTTGTGATCGACAGGGAAACTGATTGGATAAGCAATCTACTGAAACAAACAAATCGGAAGATGATTGGATTATTGTGATTCAAGCCACTGTTATCAGTGTCAAATGTCTTTAAGTTACAATAGAAAACATTTAGTTGCTGGAAAATAGCACGTGTGTCTGTAAAATGCTTTAAATGGATGTAGATGTAAGATGCTTCAACTTAACGTTTGATGATTGCCAAAATCTACTAAGTGATCACTGATCTATACCAAGAGAGCCAGCATCAATGACTTTCTCAAAGCTATGAAGTATTTCCATCAGATTGCAGCACCAGAAATATCCTCCATTTTTGGTTTCATTGAGGTTTGGGATTAATGGATAGATTTTAGCAAACAAGGCATCAAACAATAAATTGAAACGTCTTATATCAAATTCAAACAGAAGTATCAAAACTAAAGCTCCTCGGCAGCTTTACAAAAGTAAGGACAAATTTTTGATCCACGAGGTATAAATAAAACACAAACTACACGGATCGTGTCGATTATAAGCAATTTTCCCAGCAATTTCCGTTAATAATTAATCATGAACATTATATATAGATAATATTTCATCTCTTAAAACATTACTTCTCCAACACCTAGACCTTTACTTCTTCTTACTTCCCACCAATACTTCCAACCTACAATGCTGCTGACTCAATGAACTGGCTGTTTTAGGCCGTTTACAGATTTTTAGACTGTTTAAAAATGAATTATGGGGCAAGGAAACAATCGCAAACGATCACGGTAAGCCATAATTATTCAAAGACTACATTCAGTATGTTTTGCAGCTGATGACTTCACTTACCTTTGACGTCTGTTTCTTTGCTGCCAGTGACGTCACAAGATAAATCGCAGTATCCTTGGATTTCCAATGTTCGCTTGGTGATCTTGCAAACAACTACAGTTTAAATAAAAACAAAATTAACGGACATACAATAAGCATTCTTCACTGGGGATGTTCGATATGGAAATAGGTCTGCACATTTTCCAAGTAATTAATTCAAAATTCAACAGCCCAAAAGGTTTGTTTCACCCAATTCAAGTTGAATGATCAATCTCTTGATTTCCTTAAAATATTTCGTGCCATGAAAACCTGTGCCACGAATGCAAAAAGTAGAATAATACTAAAACTTCCCAAGAGTATGGTATTAACATGACTTGAAATGGTATTAACATGACTTGAAATGGTATTAACATGACTTGAAATGGTATTAACATGACTTGAAATGGGTAAAGCAATCCTTACAGCAATCCCAAAATCTCTCATATACGCACTTAAGATGAGATGGTCAGTGATGCAACCTCAGCTGTGATTGTGAGTGGGTTGTGAGTTTCAGCCCGGGCTAGAATTGTTCATATAATCGCAACATATTTTCATCTAGACAAACCGTGAAAAATCTCAGCCCGGGCTGAACACTCTCATATAATCAGCCCCTAAGTTTCAAAAACTTACGAGAAACTTAAACTTTGCATAAACAAAAAATTTAATTTACCTCAAGCATGTAACTGACATATTGCGAAAAAATCGTGGTAACAGTAGCTTCAAAATATTTGCAAAGACCTCTGACCAAATCGCAAGCAGCTCGTCGTCTCGTATCAATATCTAAACAACAAAAATATCTTCGGTATATATATGTTATTTGGCAAAAATATCTTCAATGTCATATTTCCAGGAGGAACATAAAGACATGACTTTACATTAAATTACATGAAATTTGGTGGGATTTTCCTGTTAACTGGAGATAAATCCAGGCGTGAAAGGTTCAAGTATACTGTGTATAGATTTTGGCAAAAAAGGTATCAACATTTTTGTTGAAGCTTCTTGTATCAACACCAACCAAAAACAAAATTAACAAAACGAAAGCTTCCTCGTAGCAGCTTTGCAAATGTAAGGCATTTTTTGTAAACGTGTAGGACAAACCTGATCCCTCGAGGTCTCTTCTGATGTACTCTTCAGGGTTATCCTCAAATGCTTCTTCGTCAGCCTCTGTGAAAATATAAAAATGAAATTATAAGAAATCAGATGAGCTCTGTTTTCCTAGACCGTATAGGATATCATTTGTATTTTTTAATTATCCCATCAATGAATTTAAATTGAGCTCAATGGAGCATGTTTATCATTATTTTTGTAGCTGAAAAAAAGACAAAATAAAAACCTCTAAATTCCATGTTTGGCACAATAACTTTTTGGCAAATGTTCTGAAGGGTGCCTTCATCTTGGAATCGATCTTTGTAATGAGGCCGCTCACAAACCGAAGCAAGGAACAGAATTGCATTGCTGACCAACTGTGAAATTAGATAAAAATAAAAAAAATTGGTTGAAAAATACTTTAGATCAATATTGTGGCATGCTGTTATGCTGTTATCTGTTACATGTTGTGCTGTGCTCTTGTGTGGTGCTGCGCTGCGTCGCGTTGAATTGCCTAGCATGTTGCGTTGCATTGTGTTCAAGTTCATAAAAAAGAATATTTCTTAAAACACACCCTCTGATTAAGTCCAAAAATAGACCAATAACATAATCATCTAAAGAAACCTACCAAGTCATGCTTCACTGCATTGTCAGTAGCAACCAATAAGCTCCACACTGCTTTGATGAAATCCGGTAAATATGGCTATGACAAAATTAGATGGCATAAATTAGATGGCATAAATTAGATGGCATAAACAGCTTAAAATTTGAGTTAACATCATAAATATTGATAAACTTGCTAAAACCTTTTTAAATGTTTCTGAAATGAAAAATCTTAAATTATTTTGGCATTAAACGAAAGATCCAATATACGAAGTAAATTATCAAAAAATTGCGTTCCATGTCATCTTTGGCATTTGAAAAAAAGCACTGCCATTTCTACTTTTGACAACAGGCACTTAATATTTTACAAAGTATGAAGTCACGAAATTTTTCAGAACAAAAATCCTCCAAATTACTCACCTGAAATTCCTCGTCATATTTCTGTGCGTACATTGCGATATTGTCGCAAATTTGAGATCGTAACCGCTCGAGAGGACCTGCCTCGTCGGCTCCCTGGAGTTTTGAATAATACAACAAATAGAATCATCATCATCTTCATCATTTTTATTCGAAAATGCAAAAAGTTTACATATAAGTGGGTATAATAAATTAGATATAAAATTGCATTCTACACGACCCAAGGGAAGCACAGCTTAAAATCAGCCATTAAATTGTAAACATCACAGATACTTTATTTTTGCAAATTGGTAGATAGTAAACACTGGAAATTATGAAAGCGGTCCATTTTTAATTATAAATAAAAATTGAAAATAACAAAAAGCCAAAACTTTCTTAACTTTGAAGACAAAATATCAACGGACGAAAATAGCAAGATTTTACAAACAAATAGTTCTCCAAAACAAAATTTTAATAAATAATTGTTTATAAAAAAATATAATCACTTTAAAAAATATAATCAGTTTAAAAAATATAATCAGTTTATAAAACAATATTCCTCATTTATAAAACAACTGGGCATTCTTTATAAAAACAAATAACCATGCTTTCTAAAACAATAACCACCGTTTAAAGAAACAATAGTTATTGTTTACAAAAACAATAGTTATTGTTTACAAAAACAATAGTTATTGTTTACAAAAACAATAGTTATTGTTTACAAAATAATATTCATTGTTTATGAAATAATAGGTTGTTTTTAAACAATAACAATTGTTTATAAAAAAATAGCTACTGCTTATAAAACAGTAGTTGTTGTTTGAGCGAACCTCTGTATGAAGCACTTTAAAATCATCAACAAGCAGCGAGTGAAAACTTTTCATCCATCTTTTCATATTGTCTTCGAAATATTCTGGAAGGTCCTGCGTATGAAATAAATTCAACAAATACAATTATAATTTCTTTTACTAATGTTGAGCGCTAGCAATTTTAATTACTCCAACAAATTATATTTCGTGAAATAAGCTGAAAAGGCTACCGAAGGTAAGTAAAAATTCTAATGTAAAATAACTTTAGTGAACAAGGTCAGATTTTGTAGTAATAGCGAAATCAACACGCCCATTCCAAAGCCATTAGTCATTCAAACAAAGCAAATTCTCTTAAACAGAAAATCAGAAATTCTCTCAAACGGAAAGACAATGGGAAGGCAAAAAGAAAGCCTATATGTATTGCTATTTTAAGCTTTTTTATTGTTTTTTAGAGAATAAGGAACCAGGGCAGATTTTGTAACAATAGTGAAATCGACACAACAAATTCAAAGCGATTAGCCATTCAAGACAAAGCGAATTCTCACGAACAGAAACTCAAAACATGGCTTTGTTTGTTTTGATTTTCTGCTTGAGAGAAATCGCTTTGTCTATGATGGTTAATCGCTTAGAAATTTATGTGTCGGTTTCACTTTGAAATTTGCGTGCCAATTTTACTATTGTTACAAAATCTGCCCTACTGTGTTTACGTTATTTGACAATGAGCTTTGAGGGGGTAAAAAATGCTGAATAATCGCACCTGGTAATTCAAACTATAAAACAGCTTGCAAATCAAAACAAGAATGTCAAACGTCTCTTTCAATTTCTTGGGGTCATTCATCTGCACGTTCACTTTTTCCATTTGTCTCTAAAAATTAAAAATACCACGCTTTTATCCAGGGTTCATAATAATATTGCTGTATTAGTGCTACTGTATCAAGGCATTTTTCTGTGTTATTACTGAATATTTTGAAATATTCTGGTATTACAGCTGTGTAAATATTTTTCTCTGCTATTGCTGTATTATTACGTAACATTAATTATTCCAATATTAATTATTCCAATGTGTGTTATTACGTAACATTAATTATTCCAATATGTGTTTATGTGAAGAATTTTTCAGTACTATTGTAATGTCAATCCGCATCAACAAGCGATTCTGCTGGAAGGAGAGAACAAAATAAACTTTCGAAGAGCTGGTAAATTCTTAACGTTTTCCTCACCAACAAAACCAATAAATCAACAACAAAACATTTCTCAAAAGCAATGACAACTTGTGTCTGAAAAGCTCAAATGTGGACTATCTTCTCTCGAGTTTTTTGCCATTTCTGAAAACACATTTCAGCAAAATGTTTAATTAAATCGCTCGTAACAAATATCATTCGCAAGTTTACCTCAAAGAGTTGAGTTAAGGGTGCAGCAAAATTATCCAAGACAAACTTTAATTCTGTCCACAACTCTTGTGATTTAAATGAGTATCGGAACCTGCCATAAACAATCATCAGAGTCATTAAGAGCATCATAAGATAAACTACATGTTCATATTTGTCATACCTCCGTAAATACACAGTTTCAAAACAAGTCTGAAACACAGAATGATAAAACGCTTAACTGATTCACCCCGGGGAGGGGGGCCACATATCATTTAAAATGTGACTTTGTGATACAAGTTATGTCTGCTATACCTGCCGACATTTGCATCAATGCATTGAAGAAAACAAATAATCGGCCATTGGTTCTCACATAAAAGAGCATCATTGGTTCTCACATAAATCAACAATTTCAAAAATAAATTTAATATATAGCGTAAATTTAAATTTCTTTGTTAAAATTATTTTATTCTTGGTAAACTCAAATTGCTGTCGCCATACTTGGCCTCGTTGTAGCAGTGTAATAGTGGCCTTTCTTCAAAAGAAATCTTCATAAAAAGCGTACCTTTTGAACAAAGAATGGGCGGTTTGCAATATACCATTGATTTCATGTGTCTGATCACTCTGAATTCTTTGCACCATATCCTACAGAGATTCATATTATATATAAAAACTTGCAAACAAATGTAGAAAAATGTGCCTGCATTCGTATATTATATCACTTACAGTACATAAATTATTAGCAATGCATACAGCAAGTATGCCAACCGATAGGTCGAAGGCAACCCAAAGGCTCCTTTTCCATTAGCTGCTATCCATGGCAGGCAGGGGAGAGCGCCACTCCCTTCCCTGGGTTGATAACCTCTTACCCCAGCTCAGCTGGTACTCACTTACCGACCTCGAAAGGATAGACAGCTGAATTAGTTATTGGTTTTGTAGTTAGATGTTTTGACATGATGTTAGATGTGTATAAAGATACTATGGTAGGGGCGGACGCAAAAAAAAAACGAAGCAGATGCAAAGTTTCAAGATTATTTCAAATTATTAAGCACACTGAGGCCTTTCAAGCATTTGCTATCATCAAAGTGTGACTAAAAATACTTTTACAAAGAAATTTATACATAAAAGGCATATAGAATGACTAATTATAATGACGTCAGTTTAAAATTGCGTGTCCAGATCAGAAATGTTTTTCCTCGTATGTTGTCAGCAACTTGGAATTGCTCAATGTCATAAATACGTAGATGTTAAAGGGAACGGTTCTTCTAGACTCCTGTTTATATTTCCACATTGAAAAACGTGTCTAGGAAACATGCATGAAGAGGTTCCGGTTCTGGACTCTGAAATA